>JASANG010001148.1:0-45890 GCA_030248215.1 Enoplolaimus lenunculus
CGTCGAACTAATTCACAGCCTGTACTATCCAGTAATGTCAGTATCTGTTGCCTTTTCGCGCACTAGATACTCACAGCCCAATTTCACCGATTTCCTTTTCCGCCTGATTTCAATCCGTTAACTCCTGAACCAGTTCCACGTACTTGCGGCACAGCCTCAAGTATAACCGTCGAACTAACTCGCAGCCTGTACTATCCGGTAATGTCAGTATCTATTGCCCTTTCGCGCGCTAGATACTCACAGCCCAATTTTCTTTTCCGCCTGTACTCCCTGTTATTTTCAACAACACGATCGTTCAGATCCTGTGTTTCCAATAACAACCTTTTCCTTTTACTCTCCAGAAATTCCTTTCTCCTTTTTCCAACTCTTTCCGTTCACACCGACCACCAACTGAATCAGCATCGAGACCATCGTGGTCACCATGTGAGAAGTTCGTGATTTTAGTCAAGCCCGTATCCTGTATCCTTTTATGCAGTTCTTATTCTCGATGTATGCTTATCGCTCTGATTCTGTAAACGCGGCCGGTATCTGTTTATTAAACCCTCCCAAATCCTGTATAACACCGAATAACACCACCAGTAAATCACAGGTTATGTAATTTAACTGGTAACCCGAGCCGGAATCCTTAAAGCCGACGCCTGAATCTGGTTTAATCCAGCCACTGGCTTTACCGTTACCAATACCTTTGCCGTTTTCCAGAATCCGTGTAATTCTAACCCCGTTAGAATCACACCCTGTTAAACCGTGCACTCTAACCCCGTTAGAGTTGCACCAAATTTCCGACCAATCTAACCCCGTTAGATTTGGCCCAGCCGTTGTAGAATAATAAATCTAACCCCGTTAGATTTATTAGACTACTTTTCCCCAGGTTCTCCGGTTTTATCCCAAGTTTCCCCTTTCACACATAACACCAGTATTCTGTACTGGGTAAATCCTGCGCCCTGCGCAACGCCGATTAAATCCGAAACACCGTGGTTTCCTTCACATCCTATGCCACCGTGACTATACTTAACCAAGTTGAATTCAACCTTACTTACCAATAGACTTCCGCCTTTAGCCGATATACGCCAGCGCAAATTCGAAAACTATAGGTATGATGTGTACACTTAACGCAGAAAATTGGACAACCGATCTGACTAGCTCCAAAACCAAGACTGATTCCGGTCCTGGCTACCCTTTTTGGCATCTCGACCTCATTTGCATTTCGCCGACACCCACAATTGTGTGTCCGCTATGCAGTTGAGGTCCAGAGCCACACACCCTGTACGCCTTTGCCACAACACAACACAACAACAACAACAATATCATTATTTCCAAAGCCAATCATAAAGCACCATTTTGGTGCTGACATAGCCTAGCTATGTCGTTAGTCACAATTTAGGCCAACAAAATATGCACTATTAATCAACGAGTACTAAATGGCCATGCAGGGCCCAGGTAAGTTAACATTGCGGACACAGCCGCCATAGCATCGGTTTACCAATTTTACGCCTTGTAGCAACGCCTAAGCCTAACTTAAGTTCTAAGAGAGACTAGGTGGAGCCAGGGACTCCCTTAAGGTGTGGTTTTGATATTTGGTTTCATTTTATAATTTAGTTTTTAGTTTGAAAAAGGTTTAAGTGTGGCAGAGCCACCCACAGTATTCATTTTTTCCGGAAAAACAGATTCGCTTTTTTTGAAAAAAACCAACCCTGCATTGTCAACACGCGCCATTCGTTGATATCCACAACCCGTGAGTTTCAACGAAAAGCAACCTTTAACGATTAGTGTGCCCCCTGAATGGGTATGCGTATTAATACTTAAGTTTGTGTTTTCTCAAAAAATTTATTGTCTGAAACTATCAAATTTCAATTGCAAAGCCCAATCTATTGAAAAACGACGTTTAGATTCCAACGCTATGTTCTCAAACGTGTATTGTATCATACATCTGTCATCGGTCAGTAATTGTTTATCAGGAACAGCCGTCAAGTCAGTTTTTAAGTGCTTTTAGCAAAACAGTCTGGGGCTGATGCAAAATTTGTATTTTGCATACACTCATTGTTAAGGCTAAGGCTTAGCCTTAGGGCGGCTTAGGCCAATAGGAAACCGCTTAGAAAAATGTAGAAAAACGTTTTATCTCTGGCTTAAAAGTTTAGCCTTAGCTTTACTCTAAGCTACACTCACTATTAAGACTTTGGTTTAGCCTTAAAGCGGTTTACGCATAGGAAAACTCGTAGAGAAAGGTTTTCTCTCGGGGTAAATTTAAGGTAAAATCAGAGTTGAGGTGTAATACTATTATAAGTCTTAGCCTTAGCCTAAGCCTGTAAGGGAAAAACTATAGAAAAACTCAAATTTTTATTGATCACTGCTGTTGAACTATGAAGCGTTGTGTAAGCTAAATTATCCTATTCATCTCTACGCGTTCGTACGCCGTTTACGTTAAGATACAGATATTTTTAAATTTTATTTGCAAATCTTTTAACAAAAAAAAAAAAAAAAAAAAAATTAGCCAAAAAAAACAAAAAAAAAAAAAAAAAAACAAAAATAAAAAAAAAAAAAAAAATTAAACTAAGGAGGACCCTTGAAAGCCGTATAGCAAATTGAATTTTTAGAATCTGTACGAGTTTTGGGCGCTAAATTATTTGTTGAACTGAACTTCCAAGATAGGTTTAGTTAAATTAGCACTCAAAAATCAAGCTTCTATAAAAATGGTTTGTAAAGCAGAAAAACTGCAAATTTATTGTACAAACATTAAGGCACAAATGCGCTTCGGATATCTGGCAAATATCTCAAAACTTTCTTGTTAAACTCTGTGAAAATTTTAAAAACAATAATTTGCCGATATTCTTCGAAAAAGCTAAAGCAACTTGCGATAAACAATTCGCATTTCTCGCCTGAATCTTAAAGTTTCCTGTTTTACCTGATATACAAATTCAAGCTATATTTGAACCCGGACTGTTGGACGGAAGGCGTTTATGATCACCATTCGGCACTTAGCTACAATAGCTTGACACGCTCGAACCCAAGCAGGCTCTTGTTACTACGCATAAAACCCTAATAATTATTATACTAAACAGGAATAAGACTTCTGTTTGCGTGGAAAAGCAGAAATAAAATGAAAACCTGGTTCCAGTTATTTTTGGTTATATTTTTGTTTCCGTTGTCGGTTTTTGGTTATTACTTTTGTCATAGTTTCAAAGCATTTTGTTTTTGCCATGTCTTCACTAATACTTTTAACAAAACACTAATTACAGTTAGCCGTATAGTTGTTGACCAATTTGAATGAAAAGTATGAGTTGAGCTGGCTGTCGTTGTAATCCAGGTATTAAAAATAGTGGATATAGTTTATTTAAAGTGTTATCAGAATAAAATTCAATTTTTGAACTTTTAGTTGAACTTTCTAAATATGAAAGTGTTCACATGTTTGTGGCAATCGAGGGGATTCTTATTTATTTACTTTATCTACGTACTTTTGTCTTCACCCACAAGGTAAAAACTATCCCCACAAATAAAAATATTCTTTAATTTGGTTCGCATTAGGGCAGCCGCCTCTTTGATTCCCCTTAAGCGTGGGGTGCCTGGAGGGAGGCCGACAACCGCTCTAATGACCCCTCCCCTATAGCGTGGGGAGCGTGGAGGGAGACCATCAGCAACCCCACTCAGCTTAGCCTCCTTTGAAATTGCGAGGGATCAAGAGGCGGTAGAACCCCTGAATGGGCAAAGTAAAATGTACAATGGATTCTGTACGAGATCCGATGCACAGAATAGATCTTTGGAACGGCACATATCCTAGAGTTCAACAATGCATCGGTTAATTTCGATTACTCCTTTAGTGCTAGTGCCATAGAGAGCGAAGAAATTTTGTGGACAAAGCGAGCCAGAAACCAGCCAGAAATCGAGGGGGGGCGCAAAGCACAAACCTGCCGAAGATACTCAGTTACAAAATTATCATCAGGATGGGTGGAGTCGCTTGCCAACACCCCTAAAAACCAATTTATTGTTGGAACGGCTAAAATTTCTAACAAAGTCATTTTACGCTGTGGCACGTTTTTTCCACATTTCAGATATGAGGGGAAATTTAAAGAAATGCCAAAATATCTTAACTACCCATGACCAGTGTGCAACCGGAATTATAAAATAGCGGAACCGGAAACTTAAAAAATACCGGAACCGGAAAATAAAAAATATTTGTAACCGAATAATTCATTTTTAAGCGCTATTTTATCGCTTTTAGCAGTAGGTAGAAACATATGATAAATTATGGTGTATAGTACAACACACTCGAACAATTTTAGATAAATAAGGTGGAATAGTATGCCAAATTTTCGTAAATTTTCGAATAAGAAATAATTTTCAATACCGAAAACACCGGAAAATGCCGGTGAAAAAATACTGGATTCCTTACCGGAACCAGTTGATAAATACCGAATTTCCCTATCGGAACCAGCATTCCGGTTGCACCCTGCCCATGACGGATGCAATTGCACCCCTTTCAAGCAGCAGCAGCACGGTCTCCGATGCAATATTGTTCTTAACTAGCATATTCAAAAACAGATGTTATACAAAAAGTTAAATTCAAGTTCCTCCGTATTGGAATTTTTTGTCTTCAGACAGCAATCTGTTCAGTTATTTTAAACCGTTGATTGTAAACAATTATTATTAGCCGTGTTGCGTCTGACTTGCGAAAGCAAGTTCTCACGCAACATTACTGTGAATCCTTGGTTCATTCTGGTGTATTTGTTCCGTTGACTTTAGTACCGTATTGTATTTGTGTTAAAACCCAATTACTGAAATTGACACCAACACAAAACTAACCATTTGACAAATGAAATAGAAATAGTCTAAATTAGCTTGGGGAGACCATGTAGCAAATGATGAATTTGTTGTTTTAAAAAGACTGTATCGCTCTTTAGGGTATCATATTTCAACAAATTCGTAATATTTATTTCAACAGCCGTCGATATCTATATCTTTCAACCACAATTATTACATTTTTTTTACAATGAACACTATACTATCACTATTTTGATGTTTGAATTTAATATTTAAGAATTGCGTCAAAATAAATACAAAATTGTCCGAAAAATGAAATTTTCAAATGCTTTACGTACGTCAACCTCGGCTTGCGACCAGAGTGTAAACGAAATTATATACTTAGGCATAAAAACATTTAAAACATGACGGTTTATTCTTCTGTTAAAATCAGCATACTGTAGTGACCCGAATAAGAGGGGGAACTGATATTTTTGTCCTCTCCAGAGGGTACCCCCATTGTTATTCGGTTACGGACTGTTATTTATTTTTAACCCACGCTCCGCCATCCTTGGTTACTGATATATCGGGTAATGCAACTATCCTTTGAATTAAACGTTTATTTGTCTTGCGTCAATAGCTTGAGCGATCGTGCACGGTTATAGTTAGGAATGTATGAAAAATTTAAGTACGCCTTAAAGAATAACTCAATTTTATTTGGTCCTGGAGTCATTTATGCACTACAGTTAGGAATAACTGACCTTCATGGACTCTAATTAGGATTTAGGGTTTCTATCCGCTTACGGACTCTTATTATGGATACCGACTCCTATTGATTGGAACTCAGAATGCCCCCTCTTATTAACCCACACCCTCTTATTCGGGCCAGTACAGTGCAAAACAAAAACGCAAACGAATGCAATTTTTTACCGGAAACGGATACACCATGCCGGTTGCACTAAGTGTTTACGATTTTCATTTATTTGCAAATCCGTAGCCAGCTCACCTTGCTACGTGGAGCTATAATTTTTTCAGGGGGCATAGAAGCGTTTCTGCGGACTTTTACATGCAAGGGATTGAAAATTTTCTATGCGAAGGCCAAAATTTTTTCATAACAGATGAGTTTGCTCTGGCCCTCTTTGACTACGGGCCTGTTTGTATGGTATCAGGTACCTCGAGTGCACTGGCAAACACATGGTAGTTATTATATACATATCATAATGCGTGCGGGTACCTAAATAATATACCTACGTGAAACGTGAGTGGATATGTCTACACCAGCATTCGTTATTAGAAAACTTTTAGGGTGCCACTATTAACCCTTTATTCTAAATGTTTAGCTTTTATCGGAAATGAGACAAAGAAATATAATCATTAACAATATATTATTTTCGAAATGATTACTCCAATGTGTGTTGTACCAAGTTATAATAACTTCCGGATACAGGCCATTGTAGACTAGAAACAATAAACGTAACGCGTATACAAAGGAATAGGTAATTTCACTTTGTTTTGGATTTGGAAGGAGCAATAAAGTTTCGCCGAAACTGTAAACCAATTGGCTGGCTTTCTGAAACCTACTTTAAGCATAACCTTTTGTGCCGGAGCAGGCAGGGATGGGGGCTTCCTTCAAATTCCAGGGTAGGGCCCTTAAACTCGCGAGCGAAGCGAGCTAGAAGCCGCACAAATTTTAAAACTTAAGCGGTTTTGTTTCAACCGGTTAGGGTAGGGGCCAATTTAAGGGCGGATATCTGCCCAATGGGGTGTATGTGGGTGGCTACTCTGGCCCTGATTTTATACTTAAATATTTGATAATCAATTTATTATCCAATTTGATGTTTCTTAAAGTTGAAAGTTTTTGGCGTGGTTCTGGCTAATGCTTCTAGATTATTATCCTCGGTGTAATTGAGATTTCAGAACCAAATGTACCTTTTAGGTATAAAAAAATTATACGTTCGATCTGCCGCACTGGCACAAAACTGGCATTTCTTTGTTTAATGCAAAAAATGTATACTTCAGTCGTAGACTTAAGTAAATCCTTTACTTAAGCAAAACTAAAGTAGATACTTAAGCAAGACTTCAGAAACCCAGCCGTTGCGTAATTTATAAATTTTTGCTGTCGTAAACTTGATCGCTAACATTTTGAAAACGGAACACCATTTATAGGACTGATGCCATATTCACACTGCGGCTAGTAAATCAAGGTACTGCTTGAAAAACTAATTTATGAAATATATAAATCTCTGAGCCTTACAGGTTCGATTTGCATCCGTGAACAAAAAAACCTTACGTGAAGAAACAGTTGGTTTAACACGAAACCTATAAAATTTAAATTAGTCTGTCAGTATAAATTCAAATTTATCCTAATATCACACATTTATACTAGCTTAATATAATTCAACTGTATTCTGGTTCATCCTGATTAGCTCAGCCGTAACGATACGTCTTATTTTTTCAATCACAGCGACGGCTTGTTATAAGCCGTCGTATGCTTTGATTTTGTATTTATTTACATTGTTTTGTGTTTAGTGCCGTTCATGGTGCTTTACGGGACCGGTTGTTTCAGTTGACGTTCCAGCTTACAGACGTTGACCTTACACTAAAGCTGACCAAATCACCCTTAGATAGAAATTTCTAACTGTGGCAGGGCTAAGAATTTAGAATTACCGTTTTTTTATGCATGGAGATTTGAATATTGCGCCGATACAAAGTTTTTTGATTAGGTTCGTACTAACGCCATATTTTTTCATAAAACTCCGTTAGCTTAGCTTTTAGATAAATATTTTTCACAACAAGTTTTCCAGTGCGACAGGACCAGTGAGGAATGTATTTATTACAGCGTACTGCATCCACCACTGGTTTGTAATTAGGTGTTGGTTTATGTTTATATTTATGATTTAGCCATAGTACCCGAATGTGTAAGTGTTGAAACTTTACCAATATTTTCTAAATTTAGAAGGCGCAAGAATTTTAGCTTTCATGAGAACTGAGAATTAAAGTTTTAATTTCCAAACTTTTAGATACTATCCTTCTGCCCTTTTTGTTTTCATTATTTTCAATCACTATTCGTTTTCGTTATTTTTCTTATTAGTTTATTGGCGCTGCACTTATTTGAGAGCGCTTACTCTAACTTGGCCAACATCTCATTAAGCTGTCACGGTCGCAATTTTGACATGAATTTCTTTGAAGAATGGAAAGGAATACATGCGCTTCCGAAATTTCTGAAGAATCGAGTAAAAAACACCTTTACTGTTCTTAAATAAGTTGAATGATTTACAGAAATAAAAAAATCGCTCGTAAAACTTTTGCGTGTATCTCTGCAAGTGCCACGAACAAACAACTAATTAGTAATTATTCAGGAGAGAATTTCCGAAATTTCGCAGAAAATTAGCGTAAAAAACCAAACAATTTAACAACATATTGCAGATATTTGCTAAAATTAACTAATTAACCATCATTTTACTACCTAATTTCGCCTCACCTCCGGCTCCCGCTCCGACTCCTGCATGTTTCGTTGACCTCTGGCTCCCGTTCCGATATTATTCACCTTCGGTTGCACCCTGCTAATTACTGTAGCCGAACGAGCCGTTTGTCAGATAACAGTAAACTTTTGACACTACGGATGTATATATGTTTAAACGTTGAACTATTCATTTTGACGGATGAGTCCCAGATATAGCGTGTCAATTGCCAGAAGCTGCTTTAAACTTTAATACGTTAATCGTTTATTATCAATTGCTTCAAATTATGTTTTATCGAGTGCCTATATTCTCAATAGCGCGCAGTTCCTGTTGCTATGCCGCCCCAAATAATTAGTCTAAAGCTTAAGCTTACTCAATTACAGTCACCGTCAGAAAACGTTCCGGCCCTGTTCTATACATGGGTCATGTCTGTTTAGCATTTTCAAAGTTAAATCGGTGGTGGAAATTGGAAAAACTTTGTCTAGCAGATTTTTGACAATGACCCTTTAACTTTTTTGCATCTTATACTTTATTAGTTTGTAACTGTTTCATTTTTTTGATTAATATTAAGTTCGCAAAACTGGTGTGTGGTTTAAAAATAGGCGTAACCACGTTTTTAGAAATGGGTTACGTTCAATAAAAAATTTAGGCAGGACCTTCTTAAGTTATCAACAGAAACAAAGCCTAAAACCTCGGAGATCAACCTCGTATAGAAGGACGTTTTACTGCTCTCCTCCTGATGACCCCACTGGGTTTACGATGTTTATTTTGAATACAATTTGTCATTTTCTCAATATATCAGAGTGCATCAAAAATTTGTATGCCATGATTTCGTTTTGTAATTAATTTGTTCAGGTTATAATTCTGATACAGAAATCTAATGTTGCCAGCAAGCATGGGCGCCGGTAACAAAATGTAAGTGAGTGCAACTGATTCCTCATGAGTTCTCTATGCAGTTCTTCATACAGGAATAAAAAGATGAAAATGTTGAAACTTGGTAGATGCCGCAGCGTATTTATAATTTTTTCCACCGACTACCGCAGTTGCACACCCCCAACCAAGTCTTCTGAGGGCAAGCAGACATGCTCCGCTCATTGTCACCGCCTACGGGTGGTCACACTTGTTTTCGTTTAGGGCTGAAATTAAAGCCTTTAAATATAGATAACTTAAAACGGTACCTACAACCTGAACGACATAATTTTTGTGTATTATTATGCATACATTCCACTACCGAAATTCGCGAAGCTTCCGGCAGAAACCGTACCGTAGAAAGAGGCGGGTTGTCTACCGAAGCCAGAGGCAGACTTGCGGTTATATACTGAACAGGAAAAAATTTCTAGTTTGGAATTTGCAACAAAATTTACTTATCAAAAACATTCTTTTGCGTTCATAACACTTATTTTTCGATGATTGTCGCGAGCGAAGATAGAGTCACCACCAGAGAGTGTTGACAAAAATCAGCGCGATTTACTCAGCCTTGTATATTGAAAAGATTCGGTTCAAACCATAGAGTATTTAATTATCAACGATGAAATTTTAAATTTTATTCTTTTAATGTATTTATTAAGCTAAATAGCTTTTTGTACTTCAAATTCTAGCGATGCCAAATACTTCTTTTATAGCAATTTGACGCTTTCTGTTTCAATGTTTCCGGCAATGCCGCATATTTAGTTTAAATGTAACAAATACATAACAATGTTTAAAATGAAAAAATTAAAATTGTTTCTGGCTAAACCTGTGCAATGACTGTGTAGCGAGTTTCATTTAACGGATCATAATTTATACTCTCTGAAAGCTTAAACTAACTTGATTTAAGCTTAAGCTAATTCAGTAGTATTAAACTAACTTTGTAGAATAACTGAACTAACGGGTAAGTAGGTTTACGCTTAAACTAATTTAAAATCTTACGTACTTTTAGTTTAAGCTAAACTTAGTGAACTCTTAGATACACATAATTTCTGGGCTGCACTTGTTGCTTAAACTAAAAAAGTTTACTTAAACTAGTGTTAAAGTTAAACATGTGATAGTTTGAGTAAAACCTAAAATTCTAGTCTAGTTAGTCCATCCAGCCATTTGAGTTTTAAACTTAAACTAATATTCAAGAATAGTTAAGCTACAATTTAAGTTTAGGTTTTCAGAGAGTACTTGGAAATCAAATGAGCGAAAAAATTTTGCCTTTATTTTATGCAGCGAGAATATGTAAACTTGACTCATTTTTCGAATTTAATCAATACAAGTTGTGTGCAGACTCTGAGAATCTAAAGGCAATGAAGTTTGTTCACCACAATCGATCGGCGCTACACACAGTTTAGAATATGACTCTAGAATTCTGAAAACGTTTATATATCCATATTTTAAAGCTGGAACGCCCCGTATACGTATTTTGCGCAGCGTTCCAGCAGATTCATATGTTTAATATATCGTAAGCAAATTGAATAGAAGATTGTATACTTAGAAAACTGTTGTTTTGATTTTATTAGAACATTTATGGGTCATCCAGGTATTAATGCTGTCTACACTGCTGTAAAAAATTGTCCACACACCTGGTTTTAAGGGCGGGACAAAACGACAGAGTACTTAAGCTATAAAGACTTAACAGAAGGTGTAATTAGCTAGTGCGGTTTGGCAGCAGGTCCTTCGAAGGGACTAAGGACAATGTACACACTGTCTGGACACAGTGTCTGACAAAACGAGTTCCTTCGAACAATCTTTGTGTTATGAAATAAGCTGAGTCCCTTCTGACAGACTCTGGACAAAACAGTTGTTCTTTAAATAACGTATTGACAATTCAGCATGGGTATGGACGGCAACGTTACCAAGCATAGGCCGTTTAGAGAGAGTGCCAGTTGTCAGCAATGTCTACACAGGATATGAGTGACATTTGGACATGTAATATGAAAACAATAAAACAACAGACTTAGGGGCTCGTATGCGGGGACAATTTTTACAGTAGCGTAGACATTATAATGTGGATGACCATTAATAGATGTTTCAAAATTTGTTCTATTAGACATGGTGTTTAGAGTATTCAAAAGATATTTGTATATAGTCTTTAGCTATGCTTAAATTGCGAAGTGTATTTTCAGTTTGCTCCGGTACCGAGATAAGGACTCCTCACTGCAAGCGCCTATGTAAATGTTTTGGCCAGATTCAAAGAAAATTAGTGTAAATTCTGTACTGTTAAAAATTTTTTTGTCGTATGCGTTAAAATATGAAGGATGGAATGCTTTCAATCCTGCTCTGAAATATGAAAGCTTAGGCAAGGCCCGCTTAAAAACAAATACTTTTGAATATATGTCAGAAACATGTATGTTAGTAGAGTTGCGCAACTAATATAAATAATTTTCGAAATAAATAGCTCCACAATAGTATTATTTTATAGTACAAGTTTCAAAAGCAGGAATGTACTAAAATATATAAAAGTATAAATTTTAGGCGACACCAGTATAACTGTATCACATTTTGTTGTTTCGTTCGAGGTTTAGCGGATACGGAAAAGGGGGAGGCGGAGGGCGTCGCCCCTTATTCCAAATTTATGGTAGGTAAGTTCCGTGCCTTACAATTATACACCTTGGAAAATTTTTCTGTGAAAATCAGCCCGCCCCACGTCAGAAATTTCTGGATCCGCCGCTGGTTCTGAGCCTAAAAAACTTGAACACAAATCACCCACAGTGTTTTACCTAAATTACTCGTCCGACAAATTTCAGTGGGAAATAGTAGATTTGAATGTAGGCTTCGTTAGGTTTATTTTTTCTGGATTGCAAACAGACGGAAAATTGATTGAAACAACAACTGAGTGAATGTTTTCTGGTTCAGCATTTTCACTTATCCAATCAAGACTTTAGGTGAAGTCGGTGGTTTTGCCAGTACATTCGCATGGCTTAAATTTTTGCGAACCGTATTAGGTATCACAGATGGTTTGAGGTTGCATTTAGACTGTTGTCACGGGTGTAGCCAGGATTTTATTTCGGAAGAAAATAATCAAATCTGAAAAGTTTTTATGCGAGCGAGTGTAGCGAGTAAATCTTTTCTTTTTCCCCTTGGATGCGCTCCTTAATATTGGAGGCCTAGAGATTGCTTGGAATAGAGCTTGAAATTAAATATTTAATAAAATTATATGAAACGAAACGTTGCCGTTTATTTCAATGAGAAATGTTTCATTCAGTGAAGTGGTATTTCTGTCAGAAATAGTTGATTACTGATCGTTTTATACATAACGGTCGGTGTCGTTGAATTTGACTCAAACAAGGCTGAAATGAATATATCAGCATCTGGTACAAGAGGTTGCAATCACTCGATGCGAAAGCACTATTTTTGGAAAAGAAAAAATAATCTTTTTTCCACTTAATTTTTCAATTTAAATCTGCTCAACAAATGTTATCATGGTTCTCACTGACTGTGCTGTTTGTACCAAAGTTGATTGTTTTGATCGTTTTTCAGCCTATTTCGAAGGTTAGCTTTAAACTCAAAATTCGTTATGTTTTTGGAAATTTAGACTTTGATTTAGCTTCAATTTCTAAATCTACTTTTGGTTTTTTCAAATTTCTCAGATTTTATCTTGATAACGCAAACGGAGCATATTTTGAGTAGCAGCGGTATTGATTGCAATTATAATTTGAGCGTAGTTTGATATATTGTTAACTTAATCCCTGTTCACACGTGCAAGGTTTTGCTGCGGGAACTTGCAGCTGCAACTTGCACTTGCAAGTTTTGTCCAAAATCCCTTCGAAAAACTTGCAAGCTGCAAATAATTCATTAAGAATCATAGCTAGGAATTTAGTTCACATGTGTGGAACAACCAAGCGAGTTTATTGAATTTATTGCAGAAGCTTTCTCCTTGGCTGATGAAACAATGCAAGTTCTGCATGTAACTTGCAGCTGCAAATTCTCGCAGCAAAAACTTGCACGTGTCTGCAGGGCTTTAATTTGTTGTTGTTCGCGAAGCTTCCGATGTGGCGCGCCGACGTATTTTACTATTAATCTATCTAATACAAAATTTTGGTTTTGATTTCTGTTGTCGGTCCATTACAGTAACGGTCCCACTTCGATTCTTTAGCATATGCGTTGCTAGGGAGAGTGTACAACGTAAAGTGCTGCGAAAAAGGTAACAATTATGTGAATTATATCTGTTGCTTAGTTTCTACAAGCAATCTTCTCACGTTTCACTGGTTTAAACGTGTCACATCGCAAATAACGTTTACCATGACGTTACCACTTATCATACCACCAATTGTCCTCAGGATATCGCGGTTTTATCTCAATTAACGAGCTGCGGCTGGAGAATCAAATGTTTCAACCATTGGACAATACGACACTGTTATGCAAATTTAACATTTTTGTGCACTGCAAAAATGTTGAGTCAAAGTGACTCTTTCCGAAATAGGCTCTACGGAACAAAACAAACTGAGTCAAATTCGGCTCCGCCAGAGTCAAATCCGACTCACTGAGTCGCACGTTTGACTCCGGATTAGTCGAATTTGACTCATTTTGTGTAGTCCCGTACAGCCTGTTTCGGAGAGAGTCATTTGACTCACCATTTTTTTGCAGTGTATAGTGCCGCTGTCGTTGACAGTTTTCTGCAACTACATACTGTTCTTACATTATATTGACTGGAACTAATTTTTGAACAAAATCCACCTGTTCAATTGTGCAATTTAGTTTCAGTAACCTGTACGAACGAAATTCGAATGCGGTTTTTTCAACACATTTCTTTTGTATACTTTTTATATTCCAAATTTTATTATCAAAATTGAACAAGACGTTGCTGATTAGGGTTTCAAAGGATATTCCATCACAGTCAATGACATAGAAAAATTGTAACATGGAGTACGCAAGGTATCACTGAGAAGGAAATAAGGCAACCTTCAAAAGTCTCCCATGTCAATTGCATTGTTTGTTTGCAGTTGCAGGATTGGTTAGTGAACAAATACAAAATCATACTTTGACGATTCCTATGCTTTTTAACCTTGGACAACACCAGTGGTAGCGTTAAATATTTTTGACAGGGTGGGGTCTCTATATAATAGCGAAAAAATTCACGAGCGTAGCAAAAGACTCAAACGCAATTTTAGCCCTAAAAATTATCAAAAATAATTTGGTTTTAATCTCTGTTACGATAGCCTACTGTCGGGTCAATACAGCAGGTTAAGTAGGCAACTCCTTGTATTAGCAATCGCAAAACACAGCTTGTCTTTACCCTCGACTCGAATCGTATCATTGCACTTAAGCTAATGATGCGCAATTCACCATGGTTTATTACAACATTATGAAACCGCTCCGGTTCATCCTGAGGTAGCACCAGGTGCATCAGTGGATAAGACAATGTATTTGGTAAAAAAATGTTTTTCAATTTAAGCGATATTTTGAAAACTGTATTGAATTTCTCTTCGGATTCCACAAACCCGTCTAAACTGATTGACACTTTTTTATGGATTACCTTGGCTTTATGTGACTTTTTAAACTGTTTTGTGTAAATTTGAATGTTTTCTTTGCAAGTAGTGCAAGAAACCTTTGCCCTATCCAATTCACTGGATTCTATGAGGAAATGGAACTAGTATTGGTCGCAATCGAGATGAAAATACTTGATGCTGAAATGTTGAACACAAATTTTTGAGTAAAACGACATTATCAAGATATTGTTTGTCTTTTTTGATTTTAAGATAAGATAAGAATGTTTATGTTTAAGTGAAAAGATAAAAAATTTTTACTTGTTTTTGCTATCTTTTTTCTAATGATAGTCATTTTATGAGCTTCAGTTTGAATGTGGATTTTTTTAACTTTGTGAAAACCAAACTTGGCAGCGAAAAGAACAACAAAAGTTCCGCTTGTTGATTCCAGTTATTTTAAGATTTAATTGTATAAGAATTGAAAATTTTTTGGTCATATTTACTGTGCCTCAGGGACGAATCTAATAAGAAGTATTTCCCTGTTGTCAGAAAACTTTTGGTATCGAATTGATTAGGAACATTTGAAGTTGCTATTACGCAAGCTGACAATTCAGTTAAAATCTGTTTTAACATTGCGTTTGGCTTCTTGCTCGCTTCGCATGCGATATGTAAAGCATTAATATTGTGCGCGCACTTGTGAGAAATATCTGAATCTACCACTGCACACCGTGTTCGACTTGGCATTACGTTACGATGATATAGAATGTTTCCAATAAATGTTAACAAATTAGGTTATTTCTGGTGAAATCCCGTTTGAGTAAAGTTATATTAAGTAGCACAATGTACCCCACAACGTAGCATTCGTCAGACAACAATTGCTAAGCCACACCAGAATGCTATGCGTTTTAGTTTTGATTAAAATTTAAAATGCTGGTTGTAATGTTGGAAAGCCAATTTAATTAGAAAAAACCTTATTCGGCTGGCATTAAGCTGTGAGCTGTACAGCGACGGGTCCAGAAATTTCTGACGAGAGGACGCGCTGGCAAATGTTACCAAACGCAATTTTTCAGCAAAAAATCTGAGCCGGAAAATTGTAACGTAGGAAGGGTATTTACCATTTTGTCGCAAAAATTTCTGAGATGACAAATAATTGTAAAATAGGGACGTTATCATTTTTCGCAAAAAAATTCCTGAGGGAAAAAGTGTAAGGTAACCATGATATATGACAAAAAATTCTGACGGCGGGCGTATTCCCCTCCGCCCACCCCCTCTGGATTCGCTAGTTGACCTGTAGCTCTAAAAAGACAATCATACATAAGCGGCTATGCAAGCTGAGCTGTACAAAGTAGAAGCTTATACCGGCTATCAGCGGCAGATTCAAAGGAATAAGGGATTTACGCGCCCTTACCAGTTTTATTCTGTTGAAATTTTTGCAGTACGTTCTTTATCAAATGCTCTCAGGATCGTATCTCTACCTAAACAACTTCAAAACACAACGCTATTTGCGTCAATTTGCCCGAAAACTGATCTTTCTTACAAACGCCTATGTTTAGTCTATTTGTTTATATGTTTATTTAAAGATGTATTAAATTTCAAGACTAAACACTCAACAACAAATTTAGCATGAGCGGACGGTAATGGATCCGGAAATCTCGGACGGAAGCTGGGCACTTAAAATTTGCAGGAACAGTGAAAATTGCATCAAAACACGACATTCCATTTCTGTCCGTAAAGGGGAATAAGCTAATAGCTGGTATGTGCATCCAGTTCCTTTATCCCATATGCGGACAGGTCCATGTTTTTTACTCTATCTATGAATCATAACAAACGTCGCCAATTCGATAACCGAACGCGGTCTCGAAAGATTTCTTACTAAAATTACGTTTGGCACATCGCTCGTTTCGCTCTTAATGTTTACTTCATTATGCAATTCGTGAGTACTCGATTTCATTATTAATGTCTCTAACATAGTACTGACGAGTTTTTCACGGGCCCTTAGCCAGAAAGTGACCACCAGCAACCTCAGCCCCCCAAAAACATTTTGACGCTCCCCAGAATAGTTTTAGCTCGCTTTAAAGTCTTATGAAATCAACAGTATGTCCCTCCTAAACTTGTTTTGGCCACCCTTGGCAAGTTAACCTAGCTACCGGAATGGTTTTGCATCAAGAGCTTTTATCCAACAACTGAACTCCTGCTGTTAAATCAACTTGTTTTAAACCAATTTTTACCAGTTATTGAATGACCTTTTCGTTCAAAAACAGCCAACTACTTTTGTTTATTGAACAAAAAAGTTTTGTTCTCGAATATCAAAAAGTAGCAGTGAGCATTTATGCAATTGTTTTTGCTTGAACGAATACAGTGCGTGGGTTTGTAAATTTAGCTGGTCGCGGCAAGTTCAGTGTCGCGCTGTTTTTGGAACTTATTTAGTAATAAATAAATTTTCAAATTTGTTTATAAAATTTGTGGAATGAGTAGTGTAGGTTAAAACTCAGGGTGCAACCGAAATTATAAAATACCGGAATTGGAACTGGAACCGGAAAGTTAAAGAATACCAGAACCGGAACTGGAGCCGGAACTGGAAAATAAAAAACATTTGTTACCGAAAAATTCTTTATCAACGCTATTTTATCGCTTTTAATGCTGTAAACACACCATTTAGAATGCCAAAATCCTGGAACAAATACAGTAGGTGGAAACATATGATAAATTATGGAGTATAGCACCAATTGAAAATTTTGGCAATGCACAATCTGACAATTTCAGATAAATAAGTTAGAATAATATGGCAATTTTTCTTAAATTTTCAAATGAGAAAAAATTTTCAAAAACCATTTAAGTATGCAATAGATTGAAACAATTGTGGTTATAAATTCAATCAATCCAGACCAGAAGAATAAATGTGGTGATGGACGAAGCCAAATTATTTCATGGGGCATTCGTGTAGTTCGTATATTTTCAAGCGAGGCTAAAAAGATTGGGCCAGTGTTGCTTTGAGTTGCGTAACAGTAGTATAAGCATATTTCCAAGCCTAAGCTTATTACGCCTACGCATAACCGTAAACTTAAAGCAAAAATAGTCTAAAGCTTAAGCTTACTCTATTGCAGTTCAGCAGAAAAACACTCCGCTCCTCAATGTAACATGGAGCAAATTGGCAATGATAAGCCAGATTTGAGGTACAGTTCATTAATGATATTCTATTCAAGAATTCGTTCAAGTAAGTCTCGCGCAGCCCACGTACAGCAACAATAAGTAAATTAAAATAGGCTTTTTTCATTGAAAACCAAAATTACTTCTGCCAAGTCAGACGTGTCTAACGCATAACTTTGACGCAAAATCATTACCCCATATGCTTTATTAACTGTCAAAGTTGTGTTTAGTTGAACACTAAACCTATTATCAGTTTATAATCAAAAGTTTTTTTTTGTTTTTTTTTCAATTATTTTTCAATCGATATAGGCAGTTTTTCTTTCATTGTCGTAACGTATAGTATACATTAAAATGGTGAACGCTTGACCCATTAGGGAATTAATGTATCCATCTGAAGAAGGCATTTAGATTGCGAACAGCAACAGGAATCTATGAACATAGCCTGAAATGCGTGCAGCACCTTAGCACCAGTAAGGTCCGATATATTTCGAACCACAGATGTGTGAGTTGAAATAAAGAACGTTTTTCAAATTTGATCTGACCTACTGCAGCGGAAATTCTCGAATGTATACTGTATGTGTTCGACAGTTGGAAAACCTATCGCTAACTGGTTATATGTGCTATACGTATTTAATAATGTGAGTCCGAGGTTGAAATTTAAAACTAAGCACTGAATTACTGCATCGCGTGGCACCTGTCAGAAATTTCTGGGTCTGCCATTGACATGGACATCAGGGAACAGGACGTTATGTGGTACGTATCAAGTGAACGAAAACAGACCTTAACAAAGCAAACTTTCGACTCGTGGGTATATGCCCTGTGCTCGTTCCTACTGTCAGCTACGTCAGAGGTGCATATTATATAATATTTATGTGTGTTTTTCATTTGTACATATTTCTGTTAAGATTCAGGCCAAAAACAAACCGGTAAGCCTGAGCCGAAAAAACCGGCTTTGTTAAAACGGGCCCAACGCTTTTGTGTTTTACGCCTTCTCTGTGTCTTTGAAATATTGACGGCGAGTGACGTAAAATAACACATTAAAGGGTATGTTTTTGTAGTCGAACCTCAAAAAAAGTCTAATGTTTTGCAGAGTTTACGTCAGATAAAAACAAAGTTTGTTGCGTTCAGATAAATATAACGATGTTTATGTGATTTATACATGACAGATTTGGATTTATTGCTGGGGAAGCGCACGAGCCAATGCCAGAACAGACAGGGGTGCGGGCTCCCCCTAAACTCCAGGGTGGGGGGGGTAAACTTGCGAGCGAAGCGAGCAAGAAGCCAGACGCATTTTAAACTTCGACGGTTTGTTTCAACCGGTCAGGGTGGGGGCCCCTTTAGGGGTGAAACCCCCCAAATTGGGGTTTTGGGGGGTGGCTGCTCCGGCCTTGGCCCGAGCGTAACCTGGACGTTATTTTAGAATGATTACATGCTTTGCGGGGGAAATGTGTTGATATCTTTGAATCTAAGCAGTGAACGGTTAAGTAGCCGGTAGCCGGCTAAAATAGTGACTTTTGCATCAAACTGCTAAGAACAAGCTGGAGATCTGTCTTCTATCCATAGCTTTCGATTTGCTTTTATAAGTTTGAGATGTCAAAACTATTAGGTTTTCAGTAATGTATTTCAAATATAAATGTTTCACTAACCACATAGCTATTTTGTAATGTCTTGGTTTAGGGCTGGTGGAGGAATAAACTAAAACACAAGACGTCATAAACGTATAGCATATAAATCCTCGTTGAATTATAAGCTTAATAAATATAACCGGGTATTTAGTCAGATGGGTGTGTTTGAGGTTCAGACTTAAGCTTCCCCGCAAATGTTTTGACCATTCTAGTTTTTTTGCTAAATCTTGCGTAATCAAGTAC
The DNA here is from genome assembly GCA_030248215.1 of Enoplolaimus lenunculus. Lineage (NCBI taxonomy): Eukaryota > Metazoa > Nematoda > Enoplea > Enoplida > Thoracostomopsidae > Enoplolaimus > Enoplolaimus lenunculus. The sequence goes on from JASANG010001148.1 coordinate 19,594, forward strand.
ATACCGCGACTCAAATAGTTATAGTCTTTAGAATATTGTGCAAGCTTCGGGACTGGAAACCAGGTAACGCGTTTTCTTTGTAATCAATCGATCATAATCTGTCAGTTTTTCAGGGCCGGATCCAAACGGACGAAATAAACGATACATTGTTATAAATTTTAAAATTTTAATTTGCTAAATATGCTTTAAAAATCTAGATACTTAAACAGGATTACTTCTTCTTCAGAAGATTTTAAATTTGTCGTTGCGTTTTTTCTTTAAACCATAACATCAAAAGCCAGCATCAGTTGTTTTTTGATGTAGACCTTTTAAACATCGGTTTCACAATATGTTTGGAAAATTGAGACCGTTTGTAATGCCCGACCTGGCCCGTAGCCAGCCAACCTTGCTAGGGGTGGCTAAAAAATTTTAGGAGGGGCATTCATAGGTTTTGAACGTGTTTACAACCAAGTTTGAAAATTTTTTAGCGGGCCCAAAATTTTTCCACGGGGAGCTGCGCACCCCTAGTCCCCTTCTTGGCTACGGGCCCGCGTCCGATAGCTATGTAATTTTTTCTTATTAAATTCAGTATATTAAAAAATCGACAAATAAATATTTGAACCAAAGTAATATTGTATACTTTCTATGCAACGAATTTTCAATCGATCCACTGTAATTACTAAATATTATTCAAACAGCTTCACGAAACAACTTTCTAGAAAACTGTCCGCCACGCAATAAGCATAAGATAGCCTCGAGAGATGTAGCTTAAGGTTTAATTTAAATTATATATTGAAAATTTTGGTCAGAAATACGATTGAAATTGATAATTTTAAAACTTCGAAAGTTTAAGTTCGTCCATTTATGTTGCTTAAAATTTCAAATTAACGATTTTGGTCTTGTAAAGGCAAAACGTTTTGCTTTATGGTTGTTGAAAAGCATGAATCAGGAGTGGGAAAGATGTTATCAAATCGCTACCGAACCAAACTTCAAATTGAGATACTTTTTCAAGCACCCTAATAACGGAATAGAATATTGACAAATTTTACATATCTGCAGACAAATGTGTCTACCCTCAGCTAAACTGCCGTGTATATTTCTATTGGTCGATAGACTTAATGCGGATTTGTGACTCCCGCTGTTCTTGCAGTTAGTTTGCTTAAAAACCTGCGCACCAACTGGCGATAGGTGCCATACACGGCTGAGAATACTGTTCAAAAGCGCATTACGCTGGTAATTATGCATTGTGAGCCGAATCAAACGTTACAAGACCTATCACCAACTGCAACTTGCTAGCTTTAAAAAGAAAAACTTATTTAATAATTGTAGCATTAATACACAGTTCTCGCTACATTTACCGTCATTAGTAGTTATTGATCGGAACTGTCTGTTCTTTTGAGCACAGACATATGAATATGTTACTTTTTGCACTATTTATTTTTGTCTAAATACGTTATTTGGAGGCTCATTGGCGTAAAACTTAGGGGACTTCAGGGTACAAACCCCTTTTTTGAATTTTTATCAAGGGTTTATTGACATTTTTTTAGTTGGTAACACAAGAAAGCTCTTTAACGTGTTTATAGGATGTGACACCCACTGCCGTAATTCTTATTACGCCCAAATTCGGTTCCATACATTTCTGGCCAATGATTGTATTATAGGCAACAATTGTAAACCGGAATTATCAGATTGTAGACTCCAGTTGTGATTAGTTTTCGACAATTACGATGCAAATAGCAAATATGCAAATAGTTTTCATTGTTCTTTTATTGTTCGTGTTGAATTCATGTCAGATATTTCAGGGTTGGAATTTGGTTTTTGTGGTTTAGCAACGTAATTTCAGTTTTCATAGTCGAGCTACTCTTTACGAAAGATCGTTTATCATAAAATAACGTATGAACACTAGCGGACCCGGGGGGGGGGGGGGTTGCGGGGAGGCGTATGCCCCCCGTCAGAACTTTTTTGTGTTAAAATAGTAAGGTCCCTACCCCCTTCCTTACAATTTTTCGCCCTCAAAATTTTTCATGGTGATAAAATGATAATGTCCTTACCTTGCAATTTTTGCGTTTCACAATACTTGCCAGCCCACCCCCGTCAAATTTTTTGGATCCGCCTCTGTGTATGAACATGGTTCCCTGCATGGTTTTTGGTGAGTTTCCACGTTACCAAACGCTGGAAGTAATAAAACAAGTAAATATGATTAAACGCTGATTTGAGTCTTATAAACCACCAATTTTACGTGCATTTGTTTTAATTTGGGTCATTCTGGCTTTAATTATATAGATGTCCATCTCGATTGACATTTCATCTTTAGTACTTCCGTTATATCTAGTCAATCGTTAAATTTAGAGGCAGCTCAGCACCCTGAAACAATCCCCCCCCCCTTGAAAATTTTCAACCTTTCTTGTAAGTCATCGAAAACTTTGTACGCCCTCCTAAAAATTTTAACCCCTTAAGCAAGGTGAACTGGCTATGGGCGTGTATGTGCTAAATTCCAAGAACAATATTCCGAAAGCCATAGCATTTGTTTGCCCAGTAAAAAGAGTGCAAGCCGGCGCTTTATAGAGTATGTACGGGTCTGTACCCAGTGGCGTTTAGGTGGGTCAGTCTCAGCTTCCCCCCTTGAACGAATATTTGACTCCACCGTAAATTTTCAACAGTGCTTGTAAGTCATTGAAACCCCTAGTACGCCTCTTCTGAAAAATATTTAGCTCTTCTCTACAGCAAGGGAAGCTTGCTACGTATATTCATGAAAACGTAAGCTTTAAATATCTCTATCGTTCTGCGTATCTTCACCTGTATCAGCTGCGGAACGAAGAGTTTTTCAAAACTAAACGAACCGAATAGATTTATTTTGCGTTGATGCTAAAACTGAACGAAGTCAAGATTAATTCGGTCTGTAGTTATGAGTTTGGTCGAGTTTGAATTTTTGAATTTTTTCCTTTTGTTCTGTTAGATGTTTATTTTCTGCTGTGTCAAAAAATATACTTCAAGATTATTTCTAATGATAAAATTTGTCTAAAATTAAAGTTTTCGAAAACAGTGAATGGAACAATTAATTAGCTTAATAAATCCTATTTGCGTTCAGAGATGTAAGCAGGGTTAATTACATACAAGCAATCCAAATACTGCGGTGCCATTCAAATCGTCTGACATGGGTAGGTCTGGTTTAAATATATTTTGTTTGCAAGCGAGGGACACATCTGATTACCAGGTCACCGTCGGTTTTTTTCTAAGTCTGTAGAAGAAATGTTTTCAAAGAGGAGTCTCATCCCCCATCATCTTCGGCAAACTCAACTGATTGTAATGCTGTCATTGGCGTAGCCAGGATTTTGAAGAAGGGGTTGGTTACATTTTATAAAAACGTCGAAATGGGCTATTTCTGGTGTTGAAAATTAAATCCATGTCAAAAAACTCTGTTCAAAAATCATCAGTTTTAAAAACACAAACATCAAACTTGTAAACTAGTGATGGCAAACTTGTAAACTAGTGATAGATCAACTGAACACATGAGCCAAACTATTTTAGAACACGAAAATAAAACAAAAGATACGTATAGAATTGGATTAACATAAAACTTACGAAGCCTGTTCATAGGCTGTTTGATACAACCGGAGTTGAAAAATACGGGAGCCGTAGCCGAAGGTCAGCAAAATTTGTTAAAACCGAAGTCAAGCCTCCATTTGTACTCTGATAGGCTGACGTTTGAAATGCACTAATCGCTGAATGGTTAAATTTTAACGATGTCAACTGTATATTTCGGTTTGTCTTATGTTTACGTCAACTAAAAAATCGTTTGTCTAAATTAGCGTGTCAAGCAAACGAGATTTCCCCTGAGATGGCAATGGATATTTTCGTTTTTGTTGTTTTGAGTTGTATACAAATGACCTAAAAACTAACTTTCATAGTATTTTGTGGTGTCGATTCTCAGTTCTGAACAGCCCACGTTCTCAGTTACTGATAATTTAGAATTTTCAACTGGGAATCGTCTTACTGTTGTATATTTTTTAGTTGTTCATAGCAGAAGTAGAAATATAATTGTATTTCGCGAGAATATAACTTCAAGTGACAGTTAAACGAGAATAAGCAAAGCAAACGAGTAATATTTTTAGAATTAAATCTTAGTAGTTCGATTTGATTTTGATTTCCTGAATGAAGGGGTTACTCATAGGATCTTTTCTTGCTGCGTAGTTGATAAATTACACAACACGTAGGCGAGATTTACGTCCAAGCTTTGATGATGTTTCAAATTACCGCCTTTTTTGTATTATTGTGTTTGACAGTGTTTTATTTGCCTATAACTCCCCAATGATACTCTTAACATTTCAATAGTTTGTTTTCATTGAGTATGTTGCGCCTGAATTAACTGGGGCGGATAGCGGCTGCCATACGCCGCCCTGACCAAAAACCATTTTTTCAAGCAAGCCCGTGGGGTCTCAAGAAAAAATATACCCTATTTAAATATCGAAATATCGGTTTTATGTAAAGCTATTTTTGAGACGGCCTGGAGGCCGTCTCTATTATAAGCAGTTGATGTTTCGGGGTGTAAATTTTACCAAATTTGTAAAATGGGAAAATACGAATTCCCACTTTTATTAAATGAAGTTTCGGTTTTCTAGAGAAAATGAAACTCGTAGAAATTATGCTTTCAACATATGAAAAAGAACTGAATTTTTTACGAGGGATCGTTCACAAGTGACCCCCTTGAATTTGCCCTATTTGCCCCCCCTCATTTGGGAAACCTATTTTTGATCTTAACGTGCAAAACTTCCTTAAATAAATTTGCATATATATTATGTATACGCAGCACAACACGTGTTATGTATTAATTTGTACCAATGTTTTATCTGTGGCGGCCCCCACCAAACCAAATTCTTTAGTAAGACACTGCATATATACTGTGATTAATACGACTGTACACGGATTAAGTACAATATATAAACAGAATACCGCCATTTTCGCACTGTGTCGCCGAGTGGATTAGGCCCTAGCCTTTCAACCCGAACGTCGTTGGGACGCGGCTTTCCAATGGCGATCGTCATGTGTTTGCATGGTTTGCTTTTTGATTTTTTTATGGCAGATGCATTCAAGTTGGGCATAATTCAGGCCTGTGGCCTGCATAATATTCCGTTTCCGTAGAGGGGTCAAAAAATTTGAAAGGCCACAGACGACTTCGCATGACTTTTATACAACCGGTGTTTAAGTTTTTTTGATACGGTTACGGTTTCCAAACTCCTCTTCGACAGCGGGCAGCACTGAAGATTTTATACAAGTCACGCACTTTAACTGGCAGAAGGAACATAAACTAAAATTTTCCAATCGTTGCCTCAGAAGAGAAATATACCTAAAATGAGTCGCCAAAACCAATTTAAAACGCTTAATTTAAGCGCCACATTGATTATCAATGCTGCAAGACCAAAAGCCGTGGTTCCAATAAAAAATTATCGGTTACAGGAGGCCGTGTTCTGGAATATAATTAAACGACGACAACTCTATAATAAAAAGTCTAGTTGACTTCCATCTACAGTGACATAAAAATGAAGAATCGCTAAGTGCTTTATTGCTTAATGGGATGCTAAATTCAATAGATTTTTAATAAAAGAATGGAATAGATTAAAGAATTGAAGTTTTTTTTTGTTTACCCCGTCTCCATTGCCTCTTTTAGAGGCTGCTTGTTAAGTTTGTGTCCATATTTATTACTTTGATTGGTACAATAAAATATATATCTATCGTTTCCCCACATTTGCTTATTCACAATAGTTTTAGGCTGACGTTTCACTGTTGACTCTGATTGAGTCAAATTTGACTCAGTTTGTGTAGTCAGGAAAAGCCTGTTTCCGAAAGAGTCAATTTGACTCCCCATTTTTTACAGTGTAGCTCAACCTAATTCGACCCTCCGTTCCACCTACTATCTGTACGTCTCTGTTTCTATCTCAATTTCACATGATCCAATAACCTATGGCGAAACTGGCTCTTGTACTATCCGCCAGAGGGTTAAAATTTAATTTTATAAACAGCTTACCTTCGCCTACTGTAGTGACCTGAATAAGAGGGGGTAATAAAAAAGGGAACCCAATTTTGAGTCCTAATCAGTAGTTTTCCGTATTCCTAGTAAGGGTCAGCAAGCGGATATAGTCCCTAAACCCTAATTAGAGTCTATAAATGCTAACTATCCCTAACTGTAGCGCCTAAATGACTCCAAGCACAAATTAATTTGAGTTCAAAACTTTAAAGAATACAGCCGATACTTGAGGTTGAATTTCGGCCAAAGCCGGAGGCACATCTTCGGTGGTGCCATGATCCGGGCTACATTTTCAACAAGAAATAAAAACTATATTTTTTATGTTTATTCTGACTGTTTTGGCCCATGTATAGAACAAACCCTCCCAATTTTCTGGGTAATATCCCAATTTCCCAAAATTGTAATTTCCCGGGTAATATCCAATTTTCCAAAATCGCAATATCCCGCGTAAATATTCGAACATCCTAATGTAGGAAATATCCCGGGTACTGTAGTGACCCAAATAAGAGAGAGGCAATAACAGAGGATCCTCATTTTAAGTCCCAATCAATCGGAGTCCGTATTCCTAATAAGAATCCGTTAGCGGATAGATTCCCTAAACGCTAATTAGAGCCCATCAATGTCAATTATTCCTAACTGTAATGCATGACTCCAAGCACAAATAAAGTTGAGTTCTAAACTTTAAAGCATACTTAAGTTTTGAATTTACATTGCTTAGTATAACCTTGCATTATAGCTCAAGTTTTTATTACAACCAAATAAACGTGTAATTCAACGGATAGTTTCATAACCGGATATATATCAGTAACAAAGGTCGGCGGAAGGTTGGCTAAAACATAAATAACAGTCCGTAACCGAATCACAGAGGGTATCCTCGGAAGAGGTCGAATAAATATCATTCCCTCCTCTTATTCGGATCACTACAGTAAGCTTTGGCGCAAACCTTTCCCAAAAGTCATTACCTTAGCCTGAGCCAGCGAAAATTTAATCCTTAACCTTAAATGTGGCAAGAAGCAAACGATTGGAAATTTATATTTTTCATTAGTCACTAGAAGACGTTAATTTGTTGCAACTTTTTGTGAAAAAGCAAAATTCTTAAATTACATAGTGTTTGAACGCATTTTGTTTGTTTTTTTGCAATTTATCAACTCCTATTATATGACGACGTTTTTTATAAACACGCCCATCGCAAATTGCGCTGCCACATATTATTTTCAATATTAAAATAGATATAGTAAGCAAAATTATATTAATCCCGTATATCGTGGATCGCGTTTCCAGTTTTTTTCTTTCTCGTTTCTGTAAGACAAAATTTACCTCTCATGTTGAATGATTATAGGATAAAACGTGGCCTTGAATGCACACCAAGAGCGTAGCCAGGGGTGAATCAAGGGCGCCAGGACCTCTCCAGTGATTTTGGAAAAACTTCAGTTTGAATAAATTGAAGCTATTTTCTACTGTAGGATGCAACCGGAATTCCGGATCCGGTAGAAAAATCCAGTATTTTTCGCTATCTGGTTTCGGTAATAAATCCGGGTTTTCAACGGATTTTTCCGGTACTTTCGGAATAAAATTTTGTCTCATTCGAAAACTTAGGAAATTTGGCATATTATATTAACTTGTTTTTCTAAAATTGGCTGAACGTGTTTTTCCAATTGTCATACTCCATAATTTATCATACGTTTCACAGCTACTGCATTTGTTTCAGGATTTGGACATAGTAAAATGGTGTGTTTACACATGGATTTCAATAAAATACCTATAAAAATGAATTTTAGGTAACAAGTGTTTTTTGTTTTCCGGTTCCAGTATTTATTAACTTTCCGGTTTCGGTGTTCTATAATTCCGGTTGCACCCTGAATTCGTATGCGTTTCAGTCGCACACACTAGTTGTTGGTCCTTTTTTATTCTGAACCGACATTGCTTTTAGCGGCATGTGTCGTAGGCGAATCTGCTATACAGGCCAATTACCAATTAGCCTAGGACAATCTTCTATTCGAAGCAAATAGCAGTTTGGCTTAGACCAAATAGCGATTGTGAGATTTTGCAAAACAACATTAATGTAAGACCAACGCTGATTGGTTAACGGTATTGTGTTTGTCAAAATAGTCAAATCTAAGTTCAATAGCAATTTAGCCCCCACCAAATTGTTATATATTACATAAAATAGCAGATCGGCCTAGGCCAATTACTAATTAGTAACGGGCCTGAACAGCAAGCAGATCGGACTACGACATATGTATCAAAATTTATTTTCTCGCTTGTGGTGTGTAGCGACTGTCATTGTACGATTAACAAACTATATATTTAACGTATTTGTGTGCCTCAAGAACTAAAATCCGGGCTACGCCCATGCTTGCCACGGTTATCACGTGAACCGAGTATTAATTGTATGTTAAAGTTTTTATTCACCTTCGTGGCCCATAATACAGGTGTTATAAATCTCAATGCTTATAAAATTACCATAAAATTCAACCAGTTGATAAAAACCCCACAACTCGTCGACCGACAACACTTAATTCGATATCTTTTGGCTTAAAACACTAATGAGCGACAAGGTGTCGCCTATGCAAAATAGTCTTAGATTCGACATCTGCTACCTTAAACACGCCAAAACCTTCACGATAGTATGCAGGAATTCTACAAGCAGGGCCAAACCTTTCTCGTTTACGGTTCAAAGCGTTTAAGGTTTTGAGATCTCACCCTTGTTTGGCTATGCGCACGAACCTGATGTATGCTCGGACAATGAAAAAATTTGCCGGCCTCAAATTCCGGTTATATTATCACACATTTTTTCACAAGCGGGAAATGTTATATTATACATCGGGAAAATTAATTGTTAAAACACAACACGATGAATTACAATTGGACAATTGGTTATTAGCAGACATGCAAGTAGTGTAGGCTCAGGAAGGGACTGAGCATCAGGAAAGCAGGTCCGCTCTACCAGATTTTCGGAACAACACCAAAACTAACGCTTTCTATAACGATTTAATACTAAAATTGCGTTCGACTTCTCGTTTATTTTATTCGTAAGGTCCGCTCGCTTATCGCATAATTGCGCTATGCCACAGGTGCCCTTTGTTTTTTGACTGGCTGCTACGCCCCTGGCCTTAGGCATATAGTTGTTTAATTATTTAAACGCGATGACAGGTGACTACAAAAGGAATTTGTGGAACAACACAATTATTTATTCTGTATAATGACCTCAAATAATATTACATAAAGGGCGAATATCGCAAAAGTAACCTCGGTTTGAAGCACGAATAGCGCCGATCTTAACTAAAAAAGCGTTAGGAGTTTTGCCATTGATTGGAATACTGAGTTGACCCATGAAACTGGTATAGACAATATATGGCGTTCTAAACACTATGTTTTTGGACAAGTCTAAAACCAGTGCTGCTACTGGCGGTAGGTTTGTATATATACCAGATGTGGGATAAAAGAGGTATGTCCTTTTCTGAGATTTCCAGACAAGAAAAAGTAGTTCCAGCAAGATTGAAGTATTTTTGCTGCCGAGAGACCAAAATAGTTTTGTTTCGTAAGATTGCATCATTCCGAAACGAACTCCTGGCTACGGTTCGAGCTCGTCGCCAGAGGGGGCCAGGCAGATTTTAGCTCCCATTGAAAGAATTTTGCCCCCGTTAGAAAATTCTCAATCTGGAATGTAAGCCATCGGAAACCATTGTATGCCCCTCCTGAAAAATTTTTTAGTCCTCAAGCAAGGTGAGCTGGCTACGGACCGGCTGCGGTTCTGTCACTGGCTGGTTCAAATGCCTTGAAAAATGTTTTAAATGGTGAACAAGTTTAGCCTTTGTTATATTTCAATTTTATGGCGTTGTTCTATATATACAATTTACCAAAAGTCTGTGTATCAAAACGCAGTGTCACGAAATATTTACTTTGGGCTGGTGTGCGTAGAAAAAGCAAGTATAAATAACGAAGCAAAAGGTAAAAAATATGTCATGGGTGCTGAACTAAGGACGCGAGAACGATTTTTTCTTGAAATGTCATAGGAGGTCAACAGACAATTCCAAAATGGTGGGATTGTCAAATGCGACAAGTAATATTATCTTTGATAGGCGATCAAGAGTCAAATGTCAGGCTTTGTAGATTAAACACTTCGCGAATGAAGCGAGCGATAAGCCAGTGGAATTTTTGCATTAAATGTTTTAAATTCCAACGCAAAAACTTTATTGCTAAGTCCTTTTTATTTTTCTAGGAGTGTCAACTAAACACCCCCGCGGACCCAAATCCAAGGGGAACTAGGGGGGCGCAGCCCCCCTGAAAATTGTTTGGCCCCCTAGAAAATTTTTTGGCCCCCTAGAATATTTTCAACCTTGCTTGTAAAGCCATTGAAAACCCTTGTATGCCTATCCTGTCTATGGGCCTACACTCCAGGCTCTGATTACACTTTAAGGCTACCGGTTGCAAACGTATAAATCAGCTTTGAACTTCAGTTTATGAAAATTTGGCACGCATAGAGCACTCACTACTTTTTTACTAAAAAATCATCCATCCTTGAAAAACAGTCGAATTCGTTTTGTTGATCTATAAATTTTGTGCGAAATATTTGTTTTTACGCAATTTCAACGAGTTCTTAGAAATTCTAGCACTAAAACTATAGTTTTTCTCGAAGCTCGGTGTAAAAATTCACAAAAACTCTGTTGTTGGCTTTTGATGGTACAGCTTGTAAACAACAGACTATAACAATTCTTGATACCCATTTTAATTTGCTAAAAGTATTGTTAATTTGATAGAAGGCAACAATTACAAATTTTCCATAGCATCAGCTACAGTTATGTTATAGAAATTACCTTTCATTTTAAAATTACATTTCTAACCGCTAAAGCAGCTAAAAAATTTTATCATAACGCAAGCGTTGAACAACCTGAACAAAAACAAATTGTAATTAAATGATAAATCGTGGAAAGCCTTTAAAATTGACAGCCGTAAAAAATTTCAAGTGACAATTAACAACCGTGGGAAAATGGTAATTGATAATTGTCAACCGTGAGAAAATTTCAACTGACAATTAACAACCGTGGGAAAAATGCAGTCGACAGTTAGCAACCGTGGGACAAATGCAGTTGACAATTATCAATCGAAACAAAACTGAAATTGACCATCATCTGGGGAAAAACTGCACTTGACAATCCTAAACTGGAAAATTCGTCAACCGTGGAAAATTTTAACTGGTGAAATTGTGAATTGTGGAATATTGCAAAATGCGCGACAATTCCAACGTCAACGGCTTCAATGCGTCTTTGAAAACGATCACTGAAGATAACGATGACGTGATAGACTCAGGATATGCTGAACCTGGCTCGTCTGTTGTGCTTCTTGGGGCATTTATGCTTTGTGTAGCGATTTTGGGAGTATTTGGCAACGTTACATCAATCATTATTTTCTCCCACTCGACAATGAGGTCACCTATCGCAGTGCTTCTACTGGGTCTAAGTGCAGCTGACCTTTGCCTAATTGTGTCAATGCTAATGACTTACGTTATTCCAAACTTGTTTGCTTATGTTGATAGTTTAAGTAAGTTCAAGATGCATTAGTTAGTTATTTCAGCTTCATGTGATTTTTAGCGGTGCTGGTGGGGCGTATAGATTAGTTGAACACAGAAACGGTGTGATCACAAAACTACATAAGATTTAAGCATGTATGAAACAAAAATGATTTTGCATAGAGGTCTTTAACTTTTTCTCACTTTGAGTTGACTCTGAGCAACTCAGCGCAATGTGTACCCATGAAATTTGTACATAGTGCACTTTACACCGCGTATTCGTTATACAGATTTTACCCGAGACGTGAAATGTACAGATTCTCACCGACACGTGAGAAATCTGAGTTCGAGTTTCAAACTCCTATAGCCGAGTGAGTGATAAATGAAAAACAATTGCAAATTCAGATGAAATATATTCTTTTAAGAAAAGGTTAATACCAAGCAATATTTTGCATTTCAGGAGAATTCACTGTATTCACAACGGTATCATCATATCCTTTGTCACACATCGCTCAATCTGTTTCGTTATGGTTGCTTGTTATAATTACAATTGAACGGTACTAAAAACCATTAATTTATATTTCCCATATTTAGTATTAAAATTGTGTTTGGCTTCTCACACATTTCAGTCGCAATAATTTCGCAATATAATATATTGCGCGGTCTATACGTCACAGCATTCTAGTTTCACCGCTGGTCTGCAGAAAATTGTTTATAGTGCAATGATCTTTTGATATTTTGGAAACTCATTTGAGTTTCTAAAATTAAATAGAAAATCACATGCACCAATATTGGCTACTATACTTTTCCCACACATTTAAAGGTTACGGCGTATTTTTCTTTTAGCAGTAGGTTCAGACAAAGAAACACTTAGTAAAGGTTCAGGGTTGCTGTTAGGCAGAGGTCCGCTTTTTAATAACTCTTAAGCAAGAGAAATAATTCCAATATTTCGGAAGCACTAAAACAAATTTTACTGCTGTTATAACTCAGGAAAAAGCTTAGCGTTGATATATAATTTATATTTGCTGATCAGTTAAGCGTTTTTTCACCATGGTTTGTATTCTCAGCTACAGTTAGCACCTTTTATCAGTTTATGTAAGATCCTGAAATATATGCACCAATGAAAAACATAAACTTGTCAAAAATAACTGGCTTTAGAGGACCAAAATATGCACGCTTTATACTAGACAAAGTACAAACGGTTTAACGTTAATTTTGTTATCAGCAAATGCTATAGTTTGTTCGATTGAAACTCTGTTCTATTTGGTGAAATGTGCTAAAACCATTTCAAAACAGGAAGTACATGCCATAGTTTCAAAATGTCAACTACGGAGCAGAAACTGCACACCACCCTCTATCTATGGACGTCTTTGCCCAACCAAAGTTTCTTGGACAAACGTAAACCAATTCGATGCCAAGGAACATTTTGTTGTAGCCTTTATAAATTATGCCTGCCCTCTCCTAGAAAAATTTTGCCTTCCCCTTTTTAGAAAGGTGTCAAACTGTCTTGTCAGTGATTGGAAACTTTTGTACGCGTTTCGAAATAAATTTAGCGCCCTAGCAAGGTGACCTGGCTACGAGCCTTTTGCTTCCTCTAATAATAATTTCTAGTTCGGGGGCTGTAAAATAGGTATGTGATTTTGTTTTTCAGATTTATTGTCATTTGGCGACCTTTTTCCGGCCGTCGCCTTACTACTCGCCGCGCAACAATATCTCTCACGGTTGTAGTCGCAGTTGCAATCGTATATAACTTTTCGCGATTTTTTGAATGGAAAGTTACTTGCGATAAACGGCACAATTTAATGCAATTATCGCAGATATCAATTAATTCAATTAGAAACGCTGCAAGAACGGTTACAGAACTGTCAGCGATGGTCGTAGTTCCTACAAGACTAAACCAACAATCAGGAGCTGTCAGTACAACAGGAGTAACGTCGAAGCCAGGAGTGACGCAATCACCAGGAGGGTTACTTGGTACAGGAGTGTCATTGAATATATCTGCTGTCAATGACTCCATAACGTTCACAACACCTACACCAACCCTTGATTTAGAATGCTTGTTGAGCGCAGAGCCGTATGCTCGAGGAAACGAACTCTACTTTAAAATTTATTACACATCGTTCTATTTGGTAAGTCATTTTGCAATACCGCTCGGTGTGCTGCTATCTTTAAATGCAGGTATTGCATGTTTATTGCAACGCGCTGCAACTCAACGCAAAGCTATGACACACTGTCAACGCAGTGAACATCGAACGGCAACTATGATGTTACTGGTTGTGGCGACGTTTCTCGCATGTCGTACGATCCCAAGCATATTAAATATTGTCGAGACACAAAAACGAGATTTGTACTCGGTAAGTTTTGGGAAAACTATAAAATTAACCAAGACTTGACGATCTGTTCTGAATAAGAGTATGCAACTGAGTACATTTTGTGTATGAAACAATTTAATATATTCAGCGCACGTTGCCGTTTCTGGCGTACCTCGTCAAAATTTCAGGTGGGACGAAGTCGAATGTGTAACTCGTTTTACTTCAATGGAATATTTCAGCTTTCTTAGAATAAATTACTGGGGAGGTTTTATATTTTGAAGAATCAGTTTTTTGCCATTTATGGAAGATTCCTACCAATTCAGAAAAAGGGTAGGGCAGACCAAATCGTGCGCTTAGGGCACTAATAGTTAACATGGGCCATATATGTAATAATTTAAAGGACGTTTTAGATTTGTATCTCGGCAGAACCGGTGATGCAATATATCCCCCATTCTTCTTTGACTCCGCCATTACCTACGGCCGCACGTATTATCGAGTTGTTTTGATTTTAGGACCCTGAAACAGCAGCGACCGCATACCTTGTGATTGATATTTCGAATAGTCTTGTAATGCTTGACATTGCAACGACATGGCTGATATATTTGTTTTTCAACGCTCGTTATAAACATCAATTTTGCTGGTTGTATTGCTGTAGCACCAATCCGTCCAGCACCTCGAGATCCGCTTCCGGTCAGGGAATGCCATTAACAAAAAATGGCATTGTGAGCGCAAGGAAAACAGCACTAAACGCGGCGTTAAGCGATCCGTTCAAAGCACCGTCTTGTACTGTTTCATGCGACGATATTTGTTATAATAGCCACGATAAGCGAACACATAATAATAATAACAACAATAATAATAATAGTAACAATAATAGCTCTAATGATAATAATACAATTTTAGAAACAGATACTACCTCAAAACATGACAGAACTAAGTCTCTACCGCATTCAAGTTTGATAACCGGATGCGGAGCAAAAGTTCCCTTTACCAGTCCAGATAATTATGACAACGTTCGGGCTGTTAGCGACAACAATAACTGTCGAGAAAGTAGTGAGGCATTACTGGTCCCACGAATTGAGCACGAATTCATTGAACAGTCTGCTAATCACCGTGAGCAAAGCTCTAGTGCCACCGAACAACTTCCTACAACGTTTCAACGTAGTTTGAGTCGGGTTGAATTGAGCGAATCTGAGTCTGGACTTACAGCAGTTGAAAGTGATCAACCGTTGCTTCGAAAAACTTAATGAGACTTTGTTACCATTACATATGAACAAACGGTCAGCGAAGCCGCGGCACAGCTAACGATTAGAGGTCGCAATGACACAATTTCAGGAAAAGATTGTTGGAACTTCACGCCGGGAGAATATAACTTTAAATTAAACACGTTTTGAATTTTCAGTTCAGAAGAATACAACTTCAATTAAAGGTTTTTGAACATTTATTTCGGAAGGATATAACCTTCAACCAAAGATTTTTGGACATTCGTTTAGGAAGTGTAATTATGTAGCAAAGATTCTTGGATATTTTTAAGAGTCGGCAGATAAATCCTAAGTATATACGAAAATACCCTATTGCTAGCATACTTCCAGAATTTATGACGGTATATACTCTGGCATACTCCTTTGATCTTTTACCGGAAATGGAAAGGGATGAACCTATTCCTAAGCCTAAGCCTTAGCCTAAGCCTAAGCAAAAAATTGGTCTAAAGCTTAAACTGACTCTATTAACCCCTCCAGAAAACGATCCGGCTCTCTTCTATACATGGGCCATGGACAGTGTCCATCCACATCCTATCACACTGAAATAATGACTAATAAAGGTGATGTTCTTCTAAGCGAATAACATTGAGCGAAGGTCGTTCCAGCACATCTGTTTTGACTGAAGGCTGTTGTACGCATAGCAGGGCTATAAAACTATGGTTTCGCTTTAACGACGCAATGAGGAATCGGGTAAAACTGATATCGAAACGCTAAGTAATGATTACAAACGCGTAACAAATTCGAAACGTTTGTTTAAACGATCATTATCCTTTAGTAATTTGCACGTAAGCCTAGCGAAAAAGAATTTTTTTTAACATTGCAGAAAACTATAAAGGTATCGGAATTTTTTTTGTATCTGCTGAAATTTCGGAGAACACCATTTTCCAACACCTCCCGTGCCATCTCCCAAAACAAACACAATATATGCTGCAAATGTTGCGAAAGATGCGTAAGAAATTAACCGAAACATAGAATTGTTTTCACTTAAGCCTGCCTACTCTATTGCAGTCTCATAGATAAACGTTCCGCCGTTTAATCTTTACACGGGGCCAATGTTTGCTGTGAAAAAAGCAGCAACGTTAAATTGCTCTTTCGCATTGCGAATTCTGCTATCACGTGGATAATATATGCCAATACTTAACATTTTCTACTTGTGCATCCCCCCCACCTGGAATTTCTGAATCCGCCACTGCACATAGGCCGTTAGCGCTATAACTAGCGGTCCTTGTAGCAAATTTACTATTCCGGTACACAGTAAAAAATGGTGAGTCAAATTGACTCTCTCCGAAATAGGCTTTTCTAGACTACACAAACTCAGTCAAAATAGGACTCCGCCAGAGTCAAATTCCACTCATTGAGTCGCTCAGAGAGTTGAATTTGACTCTGGCGGAGTCGAATTTCACTCAGTTTGTGTAGTCTGGAAAAACCTACTTCGGAGATAGTGAGTTTGACTCTCCATTTTTGCAGTGTGTATTCGCTTGTTTGGAACAGTATTTCCATTTGCATTCCATTCACTTGATTAAGCATCATCCAGTTCTATTCCAATCCATCCGGCACACGAACTCGATCTTGTCACTTGAACAGTATGCCGTCTTAAACCTCACAATAAGTTTGGCTGGAAGATTCATCAAGCCATTGTATTCCACAAAGTTCGACAGTCGACGCTTGCAAACTCTGCTGCGAAATCCACAAATGTAACATGGGCCAAAGTTACAAAAGTGTCACGACAAGTTCATTTCCTTTTGTGTAAACTTGTATCCAAACAGCTTCGACCCGGATGGAAACCCGCCTATTTCATGTGGGTTTTCTGACCACTCTGGAGGCATTACTTTATCAATGAGGATCGCCACAAATATCTTGGGCCCAATATCTATTCAAATAATACCTCAAAGGTTCATGTAGAATGTTATTTCATTTCAGGAATAGTGCAATTAAAACATGAGTCTCAAACGGATCAGACATGCTTTGTTGAACAAAATAGTACGAAGAGTAAACGTTTGCATGATTTCTATAACCGTAAACATGCTTGTAGGCTTCCGGTAGCAGGTCGTCGCTGCTTGCGTCATTCTCTGCCCAGACCAACTTTTGGCAGACATAAACGCAACAAGCGTTGGCGCTTTGGCGAAGATTGAATGCTAGACTTTAAAGAAGACGTCCGCTGAAGCAATTTAGCGCATTGGCATTGGCTAATTTTGTACCACTTGGAAATAACTCTTGCAAGGATTGTGCATTGCATCCGCGATTTCTATTGGTGCGCTGCTCTCATGACGCAGTCTCGGACAAGAGTTTGTTTTCTTAGCATTATCTTTTGTCAGCTTGATTTGGCCAATAATTTTCTAGCATTGCCTTGCTCTTTTAACTTTTAAGCCAATTGAAAACCCAGCTTCCTTATTGATCGCAGATTCAGGAGCTGTACAAATCCCATAAAAATAAAGCTTCAACTTTGGGCTAAAATCCGTTTACCCTGTCCTTTAAAAATTCAGTTTCGGTTAACATCTGCTTGCGCGTGCCGTCCATTTGTGAATTTCACGAGTATTAACATTCATATTACACTGTATTAATGATTGAAGTAGATGTATGACTTTTTTTGAACGTGTACAGTAAACGAGGAACTGTTAGTTTTGAACTGTTGACTTGAATGTATAACGATAGTTTTCTAGTTTACATTATCATTTTTAGTCACAGTCTTTGTTACTCAGAGTAAATGGCGTGTGCCAATTGTTTATGGTATTTTAGTTGGCTACGGGTTCAAGCGTCGTGTATCAAACGACTATTGCAGCAATATGCAGTTGCAACCGCTGTACCAAACGCCTAAACCAACACTTTTGTGTACCTATATATCGTTTTAATTATGAACATTGAAATATCAGGGGCGATGACATGGCGAACTTAAAGTAAGACGTGCACCAGTACGCATCGAATTCGAACGGGGTCGGGATACTTGCGAGTGGCGTCGCGGAGCATTCGTGGTTGGGAATTCCGGGGTCTTCCAGGGGATTCCGAGACGTTCGGGGAAGGGGTGGGTTTCAGGGAATTTCTGGACAGTCTGGGAAGTTCAGAGGGTTGTTCCGGATAACTCCGGTGGTTTGAGGTGAGTACCCCAGCTTTTCGGCGGTAGAGTGCGATACGCGTTCTGGTGCGATAAGGGGTTGTACCAGCTGGCAATTGGTACGATCGGCGTTTTAGTATACACGAATGTATCTAATGCCAACTGGTACGTAAGTACCAAAAGTTACTTGGTACAATGGGCGATTGGTACACGACATGAAGGAAATTTTTGAGATGTAATGAACAACAGATATTAAACGTTTTCCAAAACAGCGAATAATTTTGATAAAATTTAAAGAAATTGAAGCATTTTACATGCTACGCCTTTATTTCGCAACAAACATACGGATATCTGCATCCGGCTGCTTACTTCCGAATGGCCAAACAGAATTATCGTATAATGTATAATATGCAGTAATAAGATATGAGAAGACTTACGGTAGCGCTTTACTTTTGGCGACGTCCGGGGCTGTACGGCGTCATCCGTCCTGCATGAACTTCCTACTTTTTCTTTCTCTTCAAACAATCACTTATATCTGTAATGAAAAATTGATATGTTACATACGTTGCTCATAATTAATTTTGATTGTAAAACTAACCGGTATTCCCATATTCCAAATCGAATCCTATCTTCTCCATTGACTCCGCTGCTGTATTTTATATATGTCAACCGTCCCATGTTACTTTAAGGGGCGTCCAGGTTTCTGCTGGGTCTATAAAAGAGCAGGTTTAGATTCTAGATTACATCTTTTGCTCAGGCTTAGGCTTACACTTAGGCTTAGGCTTAGGCTTAGAAATACGCTTGTGCAACGCTTAGTTTTAGGCTTAGGCTTAGGAATACGCTCTTGCAACGCTTAGGCTTAGGCTTAGGCTTAGGAATACGCTTAATCTACTGTTACGCCCCTTAAAGTAACAATGGCATGTCAGCCAGTATACAACGTATTAAAATTAGTGATATTTTATAAAATAATTTGCAGTTTTATAGTATATAATATCCGTTGGAAAATTTTCAAATAGCAGCTTTCAATTAGACCGGTAAACAACAGCTTTTTTAAATCCGTACATTTGTTAGAAAATTGGTTTTTGCAACCTGACAAGATTTGCACGATACAAAATCTCTTGAACGCAGTGAATTAAAAAATAATAAATTTGAAATCAAATGCCGACAATGGACAACATCAAACGAATACTTGCGTCTCGTAAAATGTTACTTGTTGTTTTGGTTGCATTTTTTGTATTTGCAATCTACTTACACGTCGCTTTATCGGGTTTGGTCATTTTGGACACAATTGTCGCTGGAATGAAACGCATGTCGTTCGATCCAAACGACGATTCATTACATCGCTACTATCACAATGACGAAAGTCACGAACGGTGAACAGTGCACATACTTAATGCGGTTTGTGTGGATAAATGTGTGTAGCATCTATCACCAGTTAAGTCATTGGTTTTTAAACAAACTTGGCGAAATGCGTGGTTTAATGTGGGTTTTCAAACAATGCGAAACTGAAATTGATTGACGGTTTACTTAAATGGTGAAGAGTGCGTTACTTTTATATATGTCTGTAGGTTCTATCAGCGTCACAAGTTAGGGCTGTGCCATACTTTACTGTGCCGGACGCCGCCGCACGCCGACGCTCGCCCTCACGTATTACTCTGCGTTGCTAATAAAAATAATGGCAAAATCTATGTGGTGGCGTGCGACAATTTTAATATACACACATTATAGTGTCGCGCGGCGCCACATTTGACCATATCCCGAAATTGTAAATCACAATTTTGTCCATATTCTGAAATACCAAAATTCCATTTTTGTCCATATCCCGTAATCCCAATATCCCACCTTTGATCTAATACCGAAATTTAAGAAAAATATTTCGACCAAATTCCGAAATCCCAAAATCCCACATTCGACAATATCCCAAAATGCCGAAATCCCACCTTTGACTATTATATCTGGAAAACCCAATATCCCAAAATCACACCTTCGTCCATACCCCGAAATCCCAACATCCTAAAATCCCATGTTGGACCATATTCCGAAGTCATAAATACCACGTTCTATTATATGACGAAATCCCATTATCACAATGTCACACCTGTTATCATGTTCCGAAATTCCAAAATGTCAAATCCCACCTACGACTATGTTCCAAATTCCCAAAATGCCACCTTCGACCCTACCTCAATTCTTGAAATGAAAAGATACGATTTTAGGACGGCAGGGCAGCGAGGTTAACATGTTCCAACATTTTAAAGGAAATACAAGTTTTCATACCTATAGAAATCGTTTATATATCCGTGGCAACTGATACTCAAAGTTGTTGTACGCGCCGTGCCAAACGTAATTTAGGTCGAAAACTTTCAAGTCAAGTCATATTTTGGTACAGAATGGCCAAGAGAAACTTTATGTAACAACTTGATACATACAAAAAAGTATTTCTGAATTTATTCAGAAAAGTGTTTTCTGTTGCAAATCTGACAAGTTTTTCTGAGATTTCAGACATTTTTTCAAAAAATAACTGGAAAACGTTTATTTTCAGACATTATTTCCTAAACATTTCTTATAACAGAAATATTTTTCAATTGCTCCTTGCTAATTATATTTCTTAAATGTTAGAAATTTTTTCTTAAATATCACAAATATTATGTTGAGTGTATGCTTGTATCTAGGGTGTAACCGGATATCCGTTTCCGCTTCCGGTAAAAATCGGTCTAAAATACGGGAAATTCTGTTATTTTTACCTTCAAAATTAGTTATATGTCACGTGTATATCTTGTAATTCTTTATTACAGATATGCTGCAATGGTTCAAAGTAAAATAAATATAATACAAAATTCATCCAGAACCTTAAAAACTTCGGAGTCTCCGCCATTATTTCTTCATTTACAACGCCTGGTGATTATTTGCACGTTTCAATTGTGTTGGCAAAACACTTTTTGAAACTTCTATACTTTAACTTTAATATTCATTTTGCGTTTCCGTTTCCGTTGTCTTTATCACTATGCGTTACCGTTTTCGTTATTTTAATATCTGTTTATACCTGCTTGTATCTGTTGTGTTTTAGTATTTAATTTTGATAAAGTTACACCAACGATATCCTCACTGTCCGTTTCCCTTATTACTATCCATGTCCACTTTCTGGTGTATTGTCTATTTTATAGCGGATACGGCCAATGTTACTTTAAGGGGCGTAACAGTACATTAAACGTATTCCTAAGCCTAAGCCTAAGCGTTGCAAAAGTGAGTTTCTAAGCCAAAGCCTAAGCCTAAAGCTTAAGCAAAAAAGTAATCTAGAATCTAAACCTACTCTTTTATGGACCCACGAGAAACCTGGATGCCCCTTAAAGTAACATGGATCGCGGATGCAATCTAATCCGAAGGTGAAGTTGACAAATACTGTCACTTTTGCAGATGTCATATGCAATAAACTATTTATGTTGTTAGTTAATGTGTATATATGAGTAAAGTAGAAACAACATACGTTATTTTGTACGGTGCCATCGATGTGCAATATTTTTATCGGAAATAATCCAGCTTGACTCTACTTTGGACTAGTCCAAAACTTGGGATTTTATTGGTTACTGTCGGGCGGAATTTTTAGGCGGGATTCAGTCGTGCCACTACATTTTTCTAGAGGTGTCGATTGAAACCCGGCTTTAGCCAGCCTGGCAGCAATTAACAACCATCGGCTTTCCTATTTAGAAAATTATATTACAGCAGTAGGAACAACTTCCTATTGCTAAACGTCAAAAATCTGTGGAATATGATACAAGCACTAGGGATGGGTCTTATAGTTTGATAATTCCGGCAAATGTTTTTTAATTAAACTGCGTGTGCACGTAAATTGTATATCCAAGACGTTTAAAGATACCCTGCAAAAAAATGGTGAGTCAAATTGACTCTCCGGAATGGGCTTTTCCGGACTACGCAAACTGAGTCAAATTTGACTCCGTCAGAGTAAATTCGACCTATTTCGGAGAGAAGCACGTTGACTCACCATTTTTTGCAGTGTATAGTGTCAAAATGTGAGCGTAGCACGTAGCTCTTGTCAAGTTAACAAAGCTTACGCATATGCTTACCTCACTAATTACATTTGACGCGATAGAATGGAGTACTTACGCAAGAAAATAGTCGAATTCACCATGTCTGGCTTCAAACGAGCAATAATGCTAAGATTCAAGCTCTTTGCATCAAAACAGTGAAACCTTGGAGATGGTTTAATTTTAAAATAACGGATCATTGTATGAAATTCGTCACTTTCATCACTACGATGGACCAATATACACAGTTGCAGGGACGTAGCATATATGTCGTAAGAACGGGCATTTCGACCCCTGAAAATTTCCAAAATTTTAAAAGCGTTAGGGTCCCCCTCGTGAAGAAACCTCAAATAAACAACTTGCTTCTATGATTGGGTTAGGAAATACTAATATATGCAATAGCAAGTTAAATGCAAAATACCAGGTCAACCCCGCAAATTGTTTCTTAGTGGTTGTCATATACGATTTATTATTAATTGGTTCGCATTCGATTTAGCGTTACGGAGTAACCGACTGTGTGAATTGTACAAATAAATTAGGTTCATAAAGAATCAAAATAAATGTAATTTCTATACAGCCTCATAGCTGAGTTCTTAGTTTAATAGTTTGCTGTGAGAAACTCAAGTTGTACTCTGAAACTCAAGTTGTACTCTTTTTGCTGCGATCTTCCTGCTGTCAGTCTGTATTTGTATTCGAATCCGTTTCAGATATCAGTAGGCCTGTCAGAAGCAGTTCATTTCTTGTCCAGAGCTACTGTTACTAAACTAGAAACGACCCTATTTCTTCAGTGCGCAAGAATCTTAAATTTTAAAGCTGAAGTGATTTAATTTTTGACCGTTATGTGTCTTCACTCATATTTCTGCTGAACTTTTAGACTGCCAGTGAAGACTTTGTCACTGCAGATTCAACCGAAGAAAGTATAACAGAAATGAAAATATATTTGTTTCCAAGCTCTATGTGCTCTTGTATACAATGAAATCAAACTACTGCATTATGTTTTTAGAATGTCAATCTGAATACCATCGTAGATTGATAAAACTGTGTTTATATTTATGGCACAATCCGGTTGATGATTTAACAAACTTGTGGAGCTTATTTTATCCGGCATCGCCGTATCCATTTATCTTGGCGCTCAAATTTGTCACTAATTGCCCAATTATTGCAGCATACTGAGTGTATCAGCAAATGAACAAACTGGTCTCGATCAACAAGGTCACAATTTGGTATTGTTTCAGCACATTCTACAACAGCAGTAGTTTCCAAAGTTTGATTCGAAACTTGCTATGGTTCTGTATAGGTTAGTGCCTCAGCGTATTAAACCGAATCTTAAATACATAATACTTTCTTCTCAAACACTGCACTACTGCAAATTTCGCGGCCTTGGCATTAATGAACATGCTGCAATTATCGCCGAAGTCGCACAGAAACTGGTGCAAGCGTTGTCAGTTCAAAAAAAGTTGATGACATTATTGCAATTGAGGGACAAAAATGCAGAAACAAACTCTCACGCCAAACAAACAAAATCAAGAATTTCAATATTTAAATCGCTCCTGGGTCATAACCGGTGCACATCATGAAGCGGCCAGAGGCTGAACGTTTTTCTACGGGACTGCAATATAGTAAGCTTAAGCTTTCAGACTCATTTTTTGCTAAGTTTAGCCTTTAGCGTTAAATTTTCAATCAAACTAACTGTGGCTTTCACTAACAATAAATTTCACGTCGAAGTAAGCAATTTCCATATCACGAAATGCTTAAAATTAGTAAAATTTATCAAATTCTGCGTTTATCAGAAAAGGGTCTCTGCTAACCAAATGTGAACCGGAAATGAATTTAGTTGTTATGCCTGGACCCATATTCTGAAATGCGTATAGCATCTATTTTCAATTAGCGATGGGTTTTCACATTCACTAACTTATGCAATTGTGGATTTCAAAATTAGCACAGAAGTAATACAAATCAATATGTAAAATGAAGGAATTTTAAACCTCATTATTTACTGGTTCGAAAGTTTCATGACCAATCATCAATGGGTTATAGGTGCTGCACACATTGGATAATATTGACGTTGGAGTAATATAAAACTAGATATTATTGTAAAACACCACATTTATGGTGGAAAATTATTTATTTCTGAATAACAAATTAAAGAAAGGAAATATACAATAGATTGAGCAACTTATCAGCTGCAAGAATTATGCATCGAAATCATAAAACAAAGCGATATAAACAGTATTAGTGTATCACGACTTTAAATGCTCATCGAAGGCACATTATGCTCCTGCGAATGGTGATCTTCAAAATTCAAAACATTTTTCGCATTTGATTAGTCCCACTTCTGTGCCAATTCAAAATCCGCAATTGTGAGAACTTGTCTGTTTGAAACGCTATCGGTTAGTACGTGAGAATTTGGGACCAGATGAAGGATTGTCAAATAATAACTTTGGCACCTACATATCACAAGTGTTTGACTAATTTAAAACAAAAAATAATGGCTTATGCGAGTCAAAATCGGCACCGCCAAATAGCACCCATTAGATCGTATGGGCCAATGTATAGAACAGGGCCGTAAGCCTAAGCCTAAGCGCAAGAATGTGTACATACCTAAGCCTAAGCAAAAAAATTAGTCTAACGCTAAAGTTTACTCTATATACCGCAGTCACGCAGAAAAACGTTCCGCCCCTGTCGAAAGTAATGAATTATCGGCATAGGCAATTGAGAAAAACGATTTAAAACCCAGGAGGGCGAAATGTTAATTTCCGTTCTACAGTAACCAGTGTTGAGTGGATAACATAAACGAAAATTTCCTAAAGAATAAGGCAGATCAATTTTGCTAAATTTGACAAATTCTGTTGTACTCTAAATTGTGGTAAACGCAGTCCTATGAGAATTCATCCTCTGAAAAGAATGTCAACTTTTCAATATTGAAATATTTGCTAAACACAATTTAAAAACTAACTGTTTCGATTAATTATCTGGATATATCCATAGATAGTAATGACACGTAACATTTGTAGCATTTACAATGTAACCTATTATTACAAGAGATGGTTTATAAATGAGATAATAAGGCCCATAGCCAGCTCATTTGGCTGTGGGGTAAATTATTAAGGAGTAGAGTTTCCCAAGACTTGCTCGCGCTACAAGCCTGGTGAAAATGTCATATAATTGCCAGTTTAGCTATTGATAAGCTTTTCATTGATAATCGAAGCTGTTTGTACAGAATAGTTGTCATGAATGAATGATTCGTGATCGCCAGGCACAACATGGACTTCAATTGTTCCCGATACAATCTGCAATTACACACCAATTACGTAATAAGCACACACATATATATATACTACTCGCGTTTTCGATTTTTCCCAGCTGGCGCGGGCCCAAAAATGTTCTCATTTCAAAATGTTTTACACATTTGAGTCTCATCAACACCTCTTCCTGATAATCGTGCATCAGAATTTGAATTTTTAAAAATTTATTTAACTTTAGAAACGCAGAATCGCTGCTATGGATCGAAAAAAATTCTTGAAAGTTTCGATAATGTTCGGCTATCGTTGGTAGGTCACCAAATTAGTTATTCAGCTTTAACTCGCAAAGTGATTGTCTGTTCGCAAAATTTATACCAATCCGCTCAGTTACGCAAGCTGCATCAAATCGAATATACAAATCTTAACAGTTGTAGAGAAAATGTTTTGCAATCCAACTGAGTGCCTTAGAATAGCAAAAAATCGAACGCGTGCGTACTCAAACACTGCGGTAGTACTATTTCCTGTATGGATTTCGCAAATTTTAGCTTCAAATAATTTTTGAATTAAACTTACGTATTAACACGCTATCATCTCGCATTTTAATTAAATATGAAAAAAATTAATTTCCATTCCCGTTTTTACGACTTTCGACTGGTTGCACTCGAGTAAGAACAGCAAAAACCTGCTCGTTACTGATCATTTTTCAAAGAAATTTAAGGTACAACATGGAGTGGAGCTAGGAGCCTGTTTATCCACAACTTCTGTTGGGTCAATGCTTAAAAGTGGTAACTTGGTGAGTCCAGGGTACAAGGAATGATCTATGTCTCTCTGACTTTGTTGTGTTGAAAATTGTTTTATGCAACTTGATCAGGATGGTGC
>JASANG010003320.1:0-45811 GCA_030248215.1 Enoplolaimus lenunculus
ACCTGCGCGATTCGCGACCGAGCAAGTCTGGGTCGGAATTTGTTATCGTTGTCCGGACTGGGAGGGGTGTTTTTCTTTTTCTTTTTCATTTTCTTTTTCCGGTTGATTTTCGGGCCCTGAGTATTGAACGGTTATTGCGCACAGTAAAAATTTCCACAGCCCTAGAACTGGGCGGTGCGGGTCTCCATTTTTCTTTTTCCTTTTTGACCAAATCCTTTTTACCAAGAACTTATTTTTCCCCGCACTCCGAATTTTGCCTGCCCACCGGATGGACAACATGGTTTCGCCACGGTGGTCAGAAATTTTACCTGGGGGCAGGAATGCGCTAGGATATGAGTCTCCTCGCCCCAAAATCTACCACGGAATAGAGCAGCCGTGATGTTTTTCGGCTGTATCCAACCCGCTTAGACTTGGTAATGTTTGGGTCTACCGGGCTTAAGGTATTAAACGAAGGCCAGGGCACTCTGTGTCTGGGGTAACGGACGTCCTATCCCGGGCATTGGCCGATAAAACTAGCTCAACGAAGTGTGTATCTATTTTATCTATCTCATAAGGTTTGGACCTGTCAAAAATAGGTGGCGTAGGCTTCAGCCGGGTACCAACCCTTATAAGGGGCTTCGACGAGATTTTTAGTGAAAACTGGACGCCAATTGTGACGTTTACCATTTTACTATTATGCGGGATGTGGCCATTGGCGTAGCTAATATTTTGCCTATTCCCCATTTGTAGCGTTTTCCCTAACTCAAGTAGAAAATAGGCGTCGCAATCTCTCATCCACCTACTGGTCACAATGGTAAACTGGTAACCGGCATTTACAAGCCGACAAACGGTTATACTTGACTGGTCACTCATAATTGCTTCTCGTATTTAAATTTCGCATTATCAACTTCGCAGCCACTTTGCTGCTGCTGCTTGCTGTTGTTTAATTTTGACGGGTTGTCGTCAAGCGGCGACTGTGAATTCAACCATAGAACTACGTTGTCTAACTCGCCAGAGTCTTTTAAACTATAGAGTTGAGACCTACTCGTGGGCCCATTACACTCAACGACATTGTCACATTCTACAATAAAAACGCGTACAATTATGTTTAGGTTTAGGCTAATAGGTTTTGGCACCGGCCGCGCAAATTTAAAAAAAATTAATAAAAAGGCATGTAATACAAAACCTCGGCGTTTGTCATTGGGCTTGCTTTTCTGGTTTGGCAGGCTGCGAAAAACATGGCAATGGCCCTGATACTTAAATTTTTGGGCCTGTATTCCTGATTGCTTCACTGACGTTTTCTGCCACCACCCCCTCACCCCCCAAATTAGGCTCACTGCCTTATCAAACTTGGAAGCAGCAACATTTAAACCCTTTGGCCGAGGGTTCCTGCAGAGTATGGGGAATATGAAATCGCTTTAAACGCGCTAATCAGATGTACTTCCGCTGAAGGAAGCGTATTTTAATGTGTTTGCCCTGAAAATGGCATTATTGACACGGAGGGCAAGCGATAGAATACACGGCCAATGTTACTGTGAGGGCGTAACAGTAGATTAAACGTATTCCTAAGCCTAAGCCTAAGCCTAAGCCTAAGCGTTGCAAAAATATTTTCCTAAGCCTAAGCCTAAGCCTAAGCCTAAGCCTAAGCCTAAGCGTTGCAAAAATGATTTCCTAAGCCTAAGCGTTGCAAAAATGTGTTCCTAAGCCTGAGCCTAAGCCTAAGCGTTGCAAAAATGAATTCCTAAGATAAAGCCTAAGCCTAAGCCTAAGCAAAAAATGTAATCTAGAATCTAAATCTACGCTTTTATAGACCCACCAGAAATAAGTTGGGTGCACCCCCCCATCGTAGTTAAACACATAAGCGTCACAATTGGCGGTCACTAATAGCTGTAAAAAGTGTCCGGAGGCTGAATTCGAGGGTCACTTTTTCCCAGCAAGTAATGCCCGAAAGCCATATTTGGGGGGCATTTTTTCCAGACGGACTGTTTTTTAAAAAAAGTGCCCGGGGGAACCGATTTTGGAAAAAATGGCCGGTAGCTACTTTATTTCGTGACAGCAGTATTGCATACATTTCAGACAATACGGAGGTGGGCGGGCACAAATTTTAAATTGAAAACTTTAAAGCCCTATTCGCACGTGCAAGCTTTTGCTGCACGAACATGCAGCTGCAACTTACACTTGCAAGTTTTGCCAGATATCCCGTTCGAAAAACATGCAGCTGTAAATAATTCATTAAAAATCACAGCTAAAACTTGGTTCACATGTGTGAATCACCATGTAAGTTCGCTGAGTTTATTGCAGCCGCTTTCTTATTGGCTGATGAAAAAAACGCAAATTCTGCGCGCAATTTGCCGCTGCAAGTTCTTACAGCAAAAATTTGCACGTGTAAATAAGGCTTAACACTTACCTAAACACAATGGAGGAGCAGGCATCCACTGAACTGTATTTCCGACCAGTAAACATTGTGATGTATTCGCTCCAATCATAACAAATCCTGAATGACAAGAAAAGTTTGCCGTTGTATTCGGAGCGTATCTTCCCAAAATTTCTACAGTATTGTAGTCAACTTGTCTATTTTGTTGCGTTATGCGGTCGCAAGCTTAAAAATAATTACAAAAATCGATATATATATACATATATATATCTATATATATATATATATATTCAAGGCAATAAGCGGTCATGTTAGTTACATATATTGAAAGCCAAAATTAAGTACTGTCATTTGAATATCAAAAAATTGTGCATGTTGCTCTGAATGTTCAGTTTTGGTTGCAGGTCCCTGATGAAGATCGATTCCAATATATGGAGGCCAAAATTGTTTGTAATTTTTGAAGACGATTTTGGAGTTGAAGAAGTAACAACAAACTCGTTGACTTTTTATTGATTAAATAACTAATCTGGCGCAATACTAAGTGTTGCACTTTACTTGACGTCCGGCGGTGTACGGGTGACGGACGGCATATGGCACGTCGAATAAAAAGTATAGCGCAAATCGTTGACAGCTCACCAAATCAATTTATTTGACTAAACCCGCAAACAATTATTACAATTGTGAAACATTTAACATTTGTTCGACTTCAGCGTCACAACCTGGATGACGAACGAATGATCCATAAATTGTCTAAACTTTTCAACAACTTTTCTTTTATCTCAGAGACATTTTGACGCCGACGACGTCAGATTTTGAAAAAACTCAAATTTCTCCAGTGGAATATTAATTACGGAAAGTCGTGAGAATCTCAAATATGGAAAAAATTGTGAAAATTCGATTCTTTTCAACGTGCATACTTTATAACCAAAAACATCCCCTAATATGTCTCTCAAAGGAAGCATGCAAATTTTCACACAACTTATAAACGAAGTCCAAATCTTGTCTGACAACAATAGAGCAGAGACCAATTATTTTCGGGAGGTGGGAAAGGCTGAACCAAATGTCCCCCCGCTCCCACCAACGGGCCCATAAACTCACACCCACAAATCGGTGCCGACGACGTCCATGTGCCAATAGTATTTGTTGAACCAGATTGCGATAGCAAACACGGATCAACAGAAGCTGTACTAGGCGGCATGCATTGTATAGACTGATTTTGGCCAATCAGAAAAAATCCTACGTCACATGAAAAAGTTGCAATCGTATACAGCGGTACTGCATTTAACCCGGTGGTCGAATTGTAGGTCGCAGTACCATTTTCTATGATGATCGCATTACATTCTTAAAAAAAGAAAAAGCAACTAAATCAATTCTACTAAAAAGCGTGGGTCTTTGCCACAAATCCATTTCGAGTATATATATATATATATATATATATATATATATATATATATATATATATATATATATATATATATATATATGTATATGTATATATATGTATATATATATTTATATATATGTATATATAATATATATATTTATATATATGTATATATAACCTTATAAACGTAAACCTTGATGTCATTGGTTGTTCGCGTTGTTATTTCGCAACGTCGTCTCAATGAGGTCGTATTTTGACGGTTGTTTATCGATTTCTTGTTTCTCAACTTCACCTTACAGAGAGTTTGAATAGTTCGTGATTTTGTGTGCGTACACTTGAATCACCAACTCCGCGTTTAAAGTTCGTATTCTAATGACGCTAACTCGCTCTGATTCAGTATGCAGACGTTTTTCGCCTTTTCAACCCCCTCCCAAACACCGTATGGTATACAAATAAGGGAATAACCACCAATAATTTAGCTTAACTGCCGGCCTTGCGGGAAAGTATTTGTCACATATCGAACATTTTGTTTTCTTTTTTAAAAAACAAGTTTCCAGTACGAAAGTTTTGCGTCAATTTTGCGCAATGTTTCTCAGAGGGGCTGCCACCCGCTTAACCCCCTGCGATTCGAAGGAATACTAAGCAGGATGAGTGGCTGCCCCTACCTGAGCCCTCTGCACAATTAAGCATTTCGTTGTGGAAATGCTTAAATTACTGAAATAGTTTTAAACTGTTACGGCGTTTAAATACTTATAGAAAGCGCTCCCACCCTGCTTAGTATCCTGTCAAATCGGAGGGCGTCAGGGGTTGCAGCTCTCCTGAAAACGAAATTGTTGTGGCCGGTAAACTTTTTAACTGTTAGGGGAAATTAACAAAGGTGCTCGCAAACGGTCGAGTTTGGAGCGATGTGCGAATGAATCGAGTCGTGTGACACAATTTAAAAACTGATTCCTTAGTGTTGCTACACTGCAAAAAATGGTGAGACAAATTGACTCTCTCCGAAATAGGCTTTTCCTGACTACACAAACCCGAGTCAAAATTCGACGCAATTTGACTCTGGCAGAGTCGAATTTTGACTCCGTTTGTGTAGTCAGGAAGAAGCCTGTTTTAAAGTGGCGCATTTCGAGTTAATTTTTGATTGTTGAAACATTTAACAATATTTTCAAACGTAGTTATACTATACTTTGTTTGTCATATGGTTATTTGTGAATATGTTTACAAACCACGCCCTCGTAAGTCATTTTGCCTCTTGTGCATGAAATTTCAGAGTACAAGTTGTCGGGTGACGAAGTATCGTGATATTGATTAAAGTGTGTTTACGTGTGACATCGATTTGAATAAACTGGGATGCGGTCTTGTAGGGCAAAAACGCAGCGAACGCTGGTACATTTTGTTGTAACAGACGAAATCAAATATAGTTGCATGCACTGAGAAAATGGTGAGTCAAATTGACTATCTCCGAAATAGGCTTTTCGACACTACACAAACTGAGTCAAATTCGACTCTGCCAGAGACAAACGTGTGACTTAGCGAGTCGAATTTGACTCTGGCGGAGTCGAACTTATTTCAGTTTGTGTAGTTTCGAAAACCCCATTTCGAACAGATCAATTTGACTCACTATTTTTTGCAGTGTATTTTTGTTTGTATGAATACTTTCTGCACTCTTGATTGTACAGAACCGTATTATTAAATTGTGTACGGTCTTCAGTTAGAACAGTATTAATATATACTCAAGAACAGTGGCTCCAAATATTAAAGTAGTTGTTGTGAACAACTATTCCATTTCTTACACTGCAAAAAATATTGAGTCAAATATTGACTCTCCGAAATACGCTCTACCGGACTAAACAAACTGAGTCAAATTCGACTCCGCCAGACGCAAACGTGCCACTCAATGAGTCGAATGCAACTTACTGTAACATTTTGGTGCTTTATCAGATGTAGAATATGTTTGATTTTGACCATTTGCGTCAATCCACACCGGAAACGACACGTCATTTGATGTCGTACATTCAAAACTATCATTACCGATTAAACTATATCCGGTGTCACAGGTAAAATTCACGGTAGTGCCAACCGGATAGTAGTACGGCCGCGTTGCGTTTTGTGAATAATTCGACGAACCGTCAGTAATTGAAAATTCAGTAAGACAAGCTGAAATTTGGTTAGCAGATTTGTATTTTGCTGAACTCGAACCTACAAATTTGCAGCCAACTGGTTCAACTGGTACAGTTTTTTTTGGACAACGCATTTGACGTTTTTGTAGTCTGGTGTCCTATGCGATTGTGTGTTACTTTAAGACGCGTCCAGGTTTCTGGCGGGTCTATAAATAAGTAGGTTTAAATTCTAGATTGCTTTTTTTTGCTTAGGCTTCGGCTTCGAAATTTCTTTTTGCAGCGCTTAGACTTAGGCTTAGGCTTAGGAATACGCTTAATCTGCAGTTACGCCCCTTAAAGTAACATTGGCCATGTGATATATTAGACATTGGTATATGCTTAGTAAAATAGTCTTGTGATTGTCTTTGTATTATGTTGGCACCAGATTTAGCAGCATTCATTAACAACGTCATTGCGTGTGTTGAATGACAAGTTTGTCGATTTTTCCAGAAAAACAACCAACCCTGACACATATATGCATTGATGCTGTTAACCCTTTCTCCCATGAATATTTTCAATTTCATATGAGATGTAATTTCAAGGCAAGATTCGATCCCAGTCTCTCGGGCGGGAGGCGTTTACGATGACCACTCACTCGAGTTCTCAAGTCTTGTAGAGATTTTGCATGGCACATATATGTTAGAAGTGTTAAACACGGCTCACAGTGTGTGTTGCTCGTATATTACTTGTATTTAGTTGCTCATAGTATACTCTGAGTTAAAGGGTTAAAAAAATTTCAGGTTAGAGGCGGCGGTTTAAATGCCTGTATGAGTGAAACAGTGCTACACGTCCCAGCGTTCGTTGAAAAACTGTAATTCTATGAATTTTACAAAGATTAATGCTCGCACAGCAATTGATCCAAAAAAGCACGGGCAAATGTGGGGTCTTTTCCGTTATCCCCACAGCCCACGTTTGTCAAAAAATGTTTTGTTTTTGGAAATTTTTTGCATATTTGAACTTCTCATGACTTCCCTTGATCATTCCACGCCTAAATTTTAATTTTGGAAAATTTCGATTTTTTAACGTTCCAAGGTCCACCTCCCTTGGGACCCAAAAAACCTTTTGTCAAAAAGTTTGACAAATTATGCAGCATTCGATACAGCTTGCCGAGCTAAATGGAACGGTGTTAAATTTTCCGTTATTAGACAATTGGTTAATGAATTATGGTCATTTAACTGATTTGGCGCCGTCCAATCAGCTATTTGGCAATAAACTCGTAAACCGATCGTCTGAACGCGAAAAACGTAAAACCATTGGACTCAGCTCTGCACGCTACATGAAATAATACATAATTTATCAAACTTTTTGACAAAAATTTTTTAATTCCCGAGACGCGAACCTTGAGAGATCAAATAAAACGAATTTTTCAAAAATTCAAATTTAGGCGTGTAATGATCATGGGAGGTCTTGAAAAACTCAAATATGCAGTAATTGTCAAAATTAAACGATTTCAGGCCAAACGCTGGGTTGGGCGCATAACAGAAAAGACCCCATCTATGCAGGGGAGCAATATGTAATATCGAAAGAAAACTCGCGAGCAAAGCAGCCGAAAAGCCAAATTAACGTGAATAACGAAATGCCTCATCCGAATTGTGCCGAAAGCGCCAAATTGATTCGAACTCGTATGACAGGGGCAGGCAATCTCGGTAACGCACCAGATTCAAATGGATGAAGGCAGGTTGTCGTTATTTCGGGAACGAATAAATCAGTCACGGATTTAATGGCACTCAACTCGGGATAGACAAAATCCTTGCAAGGAAGTTTAGTTTACCTCCAGATGACGATGCTTTCATTCGATCAGTTCTTTTAGTGCCTTGTTAATCAATTCGATAGGGTATATTAGATTTCATATAAAAGGTAATCGCGCAATGATCAAACACAATGTCCGCTTGCAATTTTAAAAATTGAACCATGACAAGGTTAACAGAGATCTGTGACCGTATACTTTCACAAGGGAGTCAAATTGACGCTCTCTGAAATAGGCTTCGCACGTTTGACTCTGGCGGAGTCGAGTTTGAATCAGTTTGTGTAGTCCAGTAGAGCCTATTTCGGAGAGAGTCAATTTGACTCACCATTTTTTGTAGTGTATATACGAATAGCAATATTTTTTATACACATAAACGCAATTAGAAATCGGTATATACTCGCACCTAAAAGGATTTGAAATGTTTGACAAAGATGTAAAAGTTTAAAACATCTTCCAATCACACGCCCGTTAGCCATCTCATCTTGCTAGCGAATGGGGACTAAAAAAATATTCAGGACGGGCATACAAAGTTTTCAATGACTTACAAGCCAGGTGGAAGATTTTCTAGTGGGGGGGGCAAAAATTTTTCAAGGGGGGCTGAGTCCCCCCTCCTAACCAGTAAACTGTGAAAAGCAAAGCACAACTTTTGCACTAAATCTTCAAAGCGCGTGCTATTCATGTGTGAAATGGTCCATGGCGTAGATGAGAGACGACTTCACTACATCCATCAGTGAATAAAGACTCAGCATAAAGGTCTAAGCCTTCGCCTAATTGTTTTCCTAACGTGCCAACGTAAAGGCTAAGCGGAAGCTGTCACTTTTAAAATATGGGATAAAAGTGCACAAGAGCCGCACGTCTCCAACAAGCTCAACCTTCCAAAAGATCAAAATAATAATTTTTGATGGCGGCATACGGTAAGTTTAATAGAATCGGAGTTAAACATTTTTTTCAGAGGCCATAGTTTTTTCTAATGGGAATGAGAAGCACCCGGCATCCTTTTGGCACAGGAACCAAAGAACCAAGAGACTATTTTATACTTACAATTATTCCGTAGACAGACAGGCGACGATGCATTCCAGATGCCAATTCTGTTAGTCCTTCCGCATGATAAGCAATATGGTATACTTGCGTTGTTATCGCTGTAGTGTATATGAGCGTCTTGTTCACACGTAACATTTAAATATTCAAACGAACGACTTATAATTGGGTGATTAAAATAGATTCCATCAACGATAATTGGTGTCCTGCATGCTAAAATATATTGAACATTAAAAACATCAAGTTTAAAGTCAATGTAAAGATAACAAGGGTGGAACAGTATTCTAAGCATATTCGTAAGCTGAAGTCTAAGCCTAAGCCAAAGACTAAGCGTAGGAATGAGTATATATATATAATATATATATTATATATATTATATATATACACACATATATATGTTATATATATTCCTAAGTCTAAGTCTAAGCCTAAGCGTAAGAATGATCATATTCTTATGCTTAAGCCTGAGACTAATCCTAAGCCTAAGCGTAACAATGAGTTTATTCCTATGCCTAAACCTAAGTCAAGCTGAAAAATTTGTCTAACGCTTAGGATTACTGCATTCCAGTCCCACAGAAAAACTTTCCGCCTCTGATCTTTACATGGACCAGGTTTAAAAGTTCCGCTTGAAACCGAGCGTAGTCTGTGTGTTTCCATTGAATCTATAAAATTTCATTAGCGCTAGGGACCATGATGTAACCGGATATCCGTTTCCGTTTTCTTTTGTGTTTCTTAGAACTACCGAAATTTCATATATTTTTACGTTCAAAGTTAGTAATAAAGTACTTGTAAATTTTCAAATATTTTATTACAGATGTGGTGCAATTGTTTAAACTGAAACAAAAATTACGATATTCATCGATAATCTTATTCAAATATTACAAAGCCCGGCGAACATTTATACACGTCTCAATTGTGTTTTCAGAAATATGAAACCTATTTGAAATTTTATATACATCGATACCCGTTTTGCGTTTCCGCTATTTTGATCACTATCCATTTCCGTTGCCGTTATTTTTACTATCCGTTTACACTCTGCTATGGACGCATTTCCTTGGTTGAAACTTTTCTGGTGATATTTGGGCACTGTGAACGATAGGTTTAAATTCAAGAAGTCTAGTACGTTTCGCCCTTTGTGGCCACTGGTTCCGGTTAGCATTAACATTGTTGTTACTATTATTATTTTCACTACTCAGTTTGGTATCCTAATTTTTGCATATATTTGCGGTATGTGTTTTTATACTATTGCGTTATTCTTTTTTTAATTTTGTTTATTCTGTTTTGGCTTGGTCACCGGTTTCGCGCTGGCGTTTAGATCTTATTTCGTTAACTTTATGACGCCCGGGGCGCTTTCCGGCACCGTACGGCCCTGTACCGCAAAACACGTTAATTTCTACATGGCACCGCGTAACAATTCATTTCGATTTTCCCACCGTGCATAAAAAATTTATAGATTTCTAACCTGTCGACACTACATTTTAGGTTCCGCAGTAGTCCATATAACTCCGCCACAACATTGCAACAGAGATAAACATGATAGATTTGTTCAACGTGTTTAAAAATTTGTTCAATAAGCTACAAAATGATTTTCGTTACGCGACTTATTTTAATGTCATTTGCAAATCAGTATTGCGGATATAAGTTATTGTTCACGAGCGGTATTTGATCACAATTGGCGAGACTTGACTTGTCAAAAGGTCTTTTCGACAAATATATTAAGATCAACATATGAAAAGTATTAATAGATTAGTAACACAAAGCGTGTGGGCGACCACGAGTAAAAATTGCCAGCGAAAAGGAAACGAATTTAATTAACAGTGTAAAGAGAATTGTGGTTTTCATATTTGTCAGTTAAATGGTAGCGGTACTGACGATGAATCATGACAAAGAGACAATTATTAGAATATTCTTATAGTATCACTTGTGAATACTTTGTTTCATGCTATGTAAAATCATAAAAATTGTAGCTTTGTCTTGTCATTGAATGTATATTTTGTATTGTAATTTTTAAATATATTGTCTTGTGTATTGTGAAAATATAAAAAATAAAAAGGCAGCCTGCGGCTGAGCTGCACCAGCTACCAGGAGCGACCCTTGCGGCGATGGGATGGTCGAGCTGTATGCTGGGCTGAGTATTATCTTCCGTTGAATTTGCAGCAATATTAAAGCTGTTGAACCTAACCAGGGGGGTGCGGCAAACGCCAATTTTCTATCTACTCACGTGTAATGAATGCGTTTAAATATAATGAAAGATATGTTTGAGAAAACGAATATAAACAAGATTTTGGGGCACCTGTATAAAAACAAATGACACTATTCACTATTGCAAGTATATAAAACTAGTGAAAAAAGTGCTCCTAATAGTCGCTTGTAAAGTTATATGTTTCTTTATCTCAACATGTAAAAGTATAAAACTAGGGTTGAATCCTATTTTCAAGATGTCTTAAATGCAAACCAACTAAACCTGAGGCCTTAGTATATCTCATCTCAACAATATAAACTATAATCCTATCAGACTAAGCAAACCAACCCCACGTTTTCTTAAGTTTTGACACCAGTTTGCAGACTCATTAAAGAAACATATTCGCAACTTTACATGGCAGATCTCTTCGCCATAGAAGCCGGATTCGAGCCAGGAAGAAGCAGATATCACCAAACTATCACCAACAAACCCCTCTAGACGCATATACCAGCTATAAATACCAAATAACAGCACCTAAAATACACAAAAACCAACAAACCAACCGCCATCGCTATTCCAAGACTCACAAACTACAGAGCTATAAAGCCTAACCAACCAACTTACCCTCCAGACCTTAACCCTCGATACCACGACAGACCACCAAAAACTCTACCGAAGCGCGCTCATAATCTATACAAATATACCAACCAACATGATAAGCCATAAAATAAAACCAAACTACATATAAGAAAAAAATATACAAATGTAAACAGTAGCAACCCACACACTATTCACACCTCGCAACAAATATAATCAAAAACACTCCGATACAGAATAATCATCACTCATATAAAAAAAACTAGTACATTCCCTAACAGAAGAATAGAGCGCTAGTATACTTCCTAAAGAACA
The DNA here is from genome assembly GCA_030248215.1 of Enoplolaimus lenunculus. Lineage (NCBI taxonomy): Eukaryota > Metazoa > Nematoda > Enoplea > Enoplida > Thoracostomopsidae > Enoplolaimus > Enoplolaimus lenunculus. Next base: position 11,773 of record JASANG010003320.1, read on the forward strand.
ACAGCGACTATAACCAAGCTAGTTAGTACACTTAGCACAAACTTCCTACTAAAAAAAAAGATACATTAGATAAAAACAAACATGCAAGCAGCTTAATCACACTAGAACTAAACAAACAGAGCTAAATTACTAGAGAAGCGCTAGAGACAAATAAAAAACAACACAACAACAAAAAACTTAATACATCAACTATTAAAAACTCCAATTGAAAAAGTAGAATCCAACAAAATAACAAAAAACTAAATATACTATACAAAATCACAAAATTAGTCAATATCAACAAGTGAATATCACATATTTCAGCTAAAATTTATGGTGAAACAATACAAATTATTCTGAAAATTTTTTACACTCTCTTCATCCAATAACCAAAATGTATCGGATATCCAAATACCCGCGCTCATCTGTAAAAAAATAAAGAAAACGCTAAACACCACAAAAACACCCAAAAAAAAAAAAAAAACACAACGAACACCACAAACACAAACGAGATAATGACCCAAATAACCAAATTCTACGAAAGTCGCGAGGTGTATCAGTTGACATCTTCAAGTCACAGGTTTGTGAACTAGCGCATCTTGTTTGTTGAGCAATCGTTAACAGCGTAAAAGTATTTGTTACAGCATCTGTCTGCAATACATACTTAACAATTCAAAACTTGCATTTAATGTGGAAGAATTAATTCGGGTCTATGTAGAGAACAAAAGTTTCTAGTTTTTCTGAGCGAAAAACCAGAAGTACAACGCAGCTACTCCTGTATGACGGCTAACTTTTCCGCTGGTATAGTAGGAACAAACACAAGTATAGGTTTTGCTGGCATAACTGAAAAATTGACAAAATTCAAACGCCTAGCAGGGTGCAGAGCGGGACTGGATTATACCGGAAACGAAATCAGAATCAGAACAGCAAACTTATACCGAAATTATAGTCGAAATATTTTCACTTGCCATTGGCCAATAAAAGCCAAAAATAGTAAAATTTTTGCGCGGTCATGTTAAAATATTCAAAATAAAGTGAAATTTCACGGAAAATAATATTTTCTTTATTTACCTAAATGTTGGCCTTGCAAAATTTGGAGTCAAAAATTCAAAATTTCACAACATGAAGGGTTTTGGGAAATTATAGACTGGTTAACATGTGAAACCACAAAATTCTACTGAAACTAATCTTAGGGTGTTACAATTCGTTATACAATTCGGTTGTTTCACCAGTTATTCTTGAATACAAAAAATTCGATGCTACAATTTTGCCATTACAAAATCACATTTTGGAAAAGGAATATATTTTCACTAGCCATTGGCCAACGAAAGCCAAAACTAGTAAAATTTTTCCACAGTCATGTTAAAAACGTTGAAAATCAATTGAAATTTCAATGCAAATGACATTGTGTTCATTTACAGAAATACGGGCCTGGCAAAATTTGGAGTCAAAAATTCAAAATTTCACCACATGAAAGGTTTTAGGAAATTTACGACTACTTAAGGCCTGAAACCAGAAAATTCAGGTGAAAATAATCTTACAGCGTTAGATTTCATTATATAGTTCGTTTTTTCACGCGTTATTTTTGAATACAAAAAAATTTGATCCGAAATTTTTGCCATTACAAAATCACATTTTGGAAAATGAACATATTTTCACTTGCTATTGGCCAACGAAAGCCAAAACTGGTGAAATTTTTACGCGGTCATGTTAAAAACATTGAAAATCAATTAAAATTTCACTGCAAACGACATTGTGTTCATTTACAGAAATATCGGCCGGGCAAAATTTGGAGTCAAAAATTCGAAATTTCACAACATGAAAAGTTTTAGGAAATTTACGACTGGTTAAGGCCTGAAACCAGAAAATGGAGGTGAAAATAACCTCACAGCGTTAAATTTCATTATAAAGTTCGTTTTTTCACGCGTTATTTTTGAATACAAAAAAATTTGATCCGAATTTTTTGCCATTACAAAATCACATTTTGGAAAATGAACATATTTTCACTTGCTATTGGCCAACGAAAGCCAAAAATGGTGAAATTTTTACGCGGTCATGTTAAAAACATTGAAAATCAATTAAAATTTCACTGCAAACGACATTGTGTTCATTTACAGAAATATCGGCCGGGCAAAATTTGGAGTCAAAAATTCAAAATATCACAACATGAAAGGTTTTAGGAAATTTACGACTGGTTAAGGCCTGAAACCAGGAAATGGAGGTGAAAATAATCTCACAGCGTTAAATTTCATTATATAGTTCGTTTTTCACACGTTATTTTTGAATACAAAAAAATTTGATCCAAAATTTTTGCCATTACAAAATCACATTTTGGAAAATGAACATATTTTCACTTGCTATTGGCCAACGAAAGCCAAAACTGGTGAAATTTTTACGCGGTCATGTTAAAAACATTGAAAATCAATTAAAATTTCACTGCAAACGACATTGTGTTCATTTACAGAAATATCGGCCGGGCAAAATTTGGAGTCAAAAATTCAAAATATCACAACATGAAAGGTTTTAGGAAATTTACGACTGCTTAAGGTCTGAAACCAGAAAATTCAGGTGAAAATAATCTTACAGCGTTACATTTCATTATATAGTTCGTTTTTTCACGCGTTATTTTTGAATACAAAAAAATTTGATCCAAAATTTTTGCCATTACAAAATCACATTTTGGAAAATGAACATATTTTCACGTGCTATTGGCCAACGAAAGCCAAAACTGGTGAAATTTTTACGCGGTCATGTTAAAAACATTGAAAATCAATTAAAATTTCACTGCAAACGACATTGTGTTCATTTACAGAAATATCGGCCGGGCAAAATTTGGAGTCAAAAATTCAAAATATCACAACATGAAAGGTTTTAGGAAATTTACGACTGCTTAAGGCCTGAAACCAGGAAATGGAGGTGAAAATAATCTCACAGCGTTAAATTTCATTATATAGTTCGTTTTTTCACGCGTTATTTTTGAATACAAAAAAATTTGATCCGAAATTTTTGCCATTACAAAATCACATTTTGGAAAATGAACATATTTTCACTTGCTATTGGCCAACGAAAGCCAAAACTGGTGAAATTTTTACGCGGTCATGTTAAAAACATTGAGAATCAATTAAAATTTCACTGCAAACGACATTGTGTTCATTTACAGAAATATCGGCCGGGCAAAATTTGGAGTCAAAAATTCAAAATATCACAACATGAAAGGTTTTAGGAAATTTACGACTGCTTAAGGTCTGAAACCAGAAAATTCAGGTGAAAATAATCTTACAGCGTTAGATTTCATTATATAGTTCGTTTTTTCACGCGTTATTTTTGAATACAAAAAAATTTGATCCAAAATTTTTGCCATTACAAAATCACATTTTGGAAAATGAACATATTTTCACTTGCTATTGGCCAACGAAAGCCAAAACTGGTGAAATTTTTACGCGGTCATGTTAAAAACATTGAAAATCAATTAAAATTTCACTGCAAACGACATTGTGTTCATTTACAGAAATATCGGCCGGGCAAAATTTGGAGTCAAAAATTCAAAATATCACAACATGAAAGGTTTTAGGAAATTTACGACTGCTTAAGGTCTGAAATCAGGAAATGGAGGTGAAAATAATCTCACAGCGTTAAATTTCATTATATAGTTCGTTTTTTCACGCGTTATTTTTGAATACAAAAAAATTTGATCCGAAATTTTTGCCATTACAAAATCACATTTTGGAAAATGAACATATTTTCACTTGCTATTGGCCAACGAAAGCCAAAACTGGTGAAATTTTTACGCGGTCATGTTAAAAACATTGAAAATCAATTAAAATTTCACTGCAAACGACATTGTGTTCATTTACAGAAATATCGGCCGGGCAAAATTTGGAGTCAAAAATTCAAAATATCACAACATGAAAGGTTTTAGGAAATTTACGACTGCTTAAGGCCTGAAACCAGGAAATGGAGGTGAAAATAATCTCACAGCGTTAAATTTCATTATATAGTTCGTTTTTTCACGCGTTATTTTTGAATACAAAAAAATTTGATCCGAAATTTTTGCCATTACAAAATCACATTTTGGAAAATGAACATATTTTCACTTGCTATTGGCCAACGAAAGCCAAAACTGGTGAAATTTTTACGCGGTCATGTTAAAAACATTGAGAATCAATTAAAATTTCACTGCAAACGACATTGTGTTCATTTACAGAAATATCGGCCGGGCAAAATTTGGAGTCAAAAATTCAAAATATCACAACATGAAAGGTTTTAGGAAATTTACGACTGCTTAAGGTCTGAAACCAGAAAATTCAGGTGAAAATAATCTTACAGCGTTAGATTTCATTATATAGTTCGTTTTTTCACGCGTTATTTTTGAATACAAAAAAATTTGATCCGAAATTTTTGCCATTACAAAATCACATTTTGGAAAATGAACATATTTTCACTTGCTATTGGCCAACGAAAGCCAAAACTGGTGAAATTTTTACGCGGTCATGTTAAAAACATTGAAAATCAATTAAAATTTCACTGCAAACGACATTGTGTTCATTTACAGAAATATCGGCCGGGCAAAATTTGGAGTCAAAAATTCAAAATATCACAACATGAAAGGTTTTAGGAAATTTACGACTGCTTAAGGCCTGAAACCAGAAAATTCAGGTGAAAATAATTTTACAGCGTTAGATTTCATTATATAGTTCGTTTTTCACGCGTTATTTTTGAATACAAAAAAATTTGATCCGAAATTTTTGCCGTTACAAAATCACATTTTGGAAAATGAACATATTTTCACTTGCTATTGGCCAACGAAAGCCAAAACTGGTGAAATTTTTACGCGGTCATGTTAAAAACATTGAAAATCAATTAAAATTTCACTGCAAACGACATTGTGTTCATTTACAGAAATATCGGCCGGGCAAAATTTGGAGTCAAAAATTCAAAATATCACAACATGAAAGGTTTTAGGAAATTTACGACTGCTTAAGGTCTGAAATCAGGAAATGGAGGTGAAAATAATCTCACAGCGTTAAATTTCATTATATAGTTCGTTTTTTCACGCGTTATTTTTGAATACAAAAAAATTTGATCCGAAATTTTTGCCATTACAAAATCACATTTTGGAAAATGAACATATTTTCACTTGCTATTGGCCAACGAAAGCCAAAACTGGTGAAATTTTTACGCGGTCATGTTAAAAACATTGAGAATCAATTAAAATTTCACTGCAAACGACATTGTGTTCATTTACAGAAATATCGGCCGGGCAAAATTTGGAGTCAAAAATTCAAAATATCACAACATGAAAGGTTTTAGGAAATTTACGACTGCTTAAGGTCTGAAACCAGAAAATTCAGGTGAAAATAATCTTACAGCGTTAGATTTCATTATATAGTTCGTTTTTTCACGCGCTATTTTTGAATACAAAAAAATTTGATCCGAAATTTTAGCCGTTACAAAATCACATTTTGGAAAATGAACATATATTCACTTGCTATCGGCGAACGAAAGCCAAAACTGGTAAAATATTTACATAGTCATGTTAAAACATAAAAAAGATGCAAACATCTAAGTAGTTTTTGTAGTGCACTCACAGGTAATTTTTATCACACTGCAGTTTGTATTTTTAAATGCAGACAAATTGTGTTGTTTCTCAGAATAGAATGTATGTTAAACAACCATTTTATAGCTTTAATATAATGCGTCATCCATTTTATCGTGTGCCCGCCGTGTGGAAAATTGACGCAACCATTTCCAAGTACGGTTTTGAAAAACGCGTCAGGAAGGAAATTTAATTTGAAAAAATTGGTCTAGTGGGAAATTGAGACAATTTACAAACCGTACTAGTAAATTGAAATGATATTTTGAGTGTCGATTTCCCAATAGGGAATTTAAATAGGACAGCAGTAGGAAATTGAGACTTTTTTAAAACTTAAATAGGAAATTGATAAGCTAAATTTGCTGTCGAAAAGGAAATTGAAAAGTCACCAAAACTGCAGTGGAAAATGGGCACCCAAATTTCAGTTTCAATTTCCCTCACGGTAGTTGAAAATCAGCAGGGCAGTGGGAAATTGAAAAAATCATAAAAGCGGAAACACTGCGGTAGGTACATGACCTTTGACCTTCAATTTCAACGGTTTAATATACCTGTTAAAATGTATTATACGTTTATATTTTCTTTCTATCTGCATATTCATGTTTATGTATATGTGATGATTTGACATAGCCATGAGCCAGAGATGCGTGCAGTTTACAACTGAATTTATTCTAAATATTCGATTTTGAATGGGGTAAATATTGCATACGTAATGTTAGGCATAAACCAGGCCTTGAATTGGGGCAGATTAAAAGCTGATTCAAATAGACTACGTTCGTTCTGACATGTACAAAGAGCTAGAAACCAGGATAAGACGCCGTTTAGGGTGGTAGATTGCCGTATTTAATGAATTGAGTTAACAAAACTGTTCAATATATCAAGTATGCACATGCTAATGACAGTGAATAAAACCTATGTACTGTACTGACCCAAATAAAAAGAGGAGAAAATAGTCTGATTTTGGAGTCTATAAGTCAATACGTCTTCATTTCTTTAATTAGAGTCCGTAAATGGATAGGGTACAATATTAATGATTTTATTATTGTAACTACCCGAATAAGAGGGTGTGATAAGGGGGTCCAAATTTCAACTTAGGAGGCCCATCACATTCAATTTCTACTTTCAATTTCAGTCGCACAATTTCAACCTTGCGACTTGGGCGGCCCATAAAACATTTCTAGAAACTGTCATTCTGACCTTCAATTTGAACTTTGAGTTGCAAAATTTCAACCTTTTTGGGGACAATATCACAACTGAAATTGTAAACTGTAAATTCAATTTTCGATAACAGGGACAATATCGTTAAATTGGCAAACGTTATGCTTCTCTTTCAATTTCCACTTTGGTAATTGCAGTGTCAAGGCAAAGCGGAAATTGAATTTGGAAAATGGCGCAATTTCCCATTGCCCTTGTTTAAAAAATCGCTAGTGGTAAATTGAAGATCAAATAATGTTATCAATTAACTACTTGAGTTTAAAAAATCGATAGCTGTGGGAAATTGAAACAGTTTTGAAATTCAATTTCCTTTTTGAAGCGTTTTTCAAAACCGTACTTGGAAATGGTTGCGTCAATTTTCCACACGGCGGGCACACGATAAAATGGATGACGCATAAAATAAACAAGTACCTTGCGGTTTCTTTCCGCGTGTTTTCTGCATGCCAGAAATTTTTCTTTTTGTCATTTCCAAACCACGTATTCCAAATCTCGTGGTTGTATAACGATAATAACGCACACAACCAAGTATATTATTACCAATTACATATGTATAGAAAACAACGCATGTGCACAGATGTATGCTAGCTGGCAGCAAAAGGACGACACATATTGTCGACGAAAATTGCAGTTGGGGAAGCGGGCTGCGCGGCGCAGTGGTAGAGTATTCGTTTAAGGATCCGTAGGCAGGGTGCAACCGGAATTCCGGTTCCGGTTACGGTTCCGGCATTTTTTCACCTTCCGGTTCCGGTTCCGGTTCCGGCAAATTTTTACCGGATTTAAAAATTCCGGTATTATAATTTGGCCGTTTTCTTAACTTTGCTAATTTTTAAGAATCTCTCTTGAAAGCCACTTGTACTCCGAATATAAGCCATTGATGGTGGATTTCACTTCAGTCGATGATGAAAATCTAAAATACAACAAATAAAATGAATACCTATGTTCGACTAAGGTTATTTCACAAATAATAGAGCAAAAAATAAGATTAAAATGAAATTTTTGGTGAAATGCATTTTTCACTTTCCGGTTCCGGTTCCGGTTCCGGTAAAATTTTCAAATTCCGGTTCCGATTCCGGTTCCGGTAAATTGTAATTCCGGTTGCACCCTGCGTAGGCTAAGATTTCGATCCTCGCACTGGAGGCCCGGTTTTCCCACTGCTTAGTACAAAGGTCTGAATTCCCGGTTCATACCTAGACTGACATGGAGGCTACTCCGTGAACACAGTGGTGGACCGCTGAGCTATGAACACTGTATCCAGTCAAGAATTGGGTGGGCAGTCACGGGAGCTGGCAGCAAACGGTGGACAAATATAATCGACGAAAAATGCAGGTGGAGAGGCGAACTGCGCGGCGCAGTGGTAGAGTATTCGCTTAAGGATCCGTAGGCTGAGATTTCGATGAATTCCCGGTTCCTACCTAAACTGACATGGAGGATACTCCGTGAACATAATGGTACACCGCCGTGGTATGAACACGGTATTCAGTCGAGAATAGGGTGGACGGTCACGGGAGCTGGCAGCAAACGGTCGACACGTATAGCGCTGTTGAAGAGGCGGGTTGCGCGGCGCAGTGGTAGAGTATTCGTTTAAGGATCCGTAGGCTGAGATTTCTATCCCGCTTCTGGAGGCCCGCTTTTCCATCTGCTTAATTCAAAGGTCTGAATAACCGGTTCCTATTTAGAAAGAACGGAAACTACTCCGTGAACAAAATGGTAGATCGTCGAGCTATGAACACGGTATCCAGTCGAGAATAGGGTGGACGGTCACGGGAGGGAGCTGGCAGCAAACGGTCGACACGTATAGTGCAGTTGGAGAGGCGGGTTGCGCGGCGCAGTGGTACAATATTCGTTTAAGGATCCGTAGGCTGAGATTTCTATCCCGGCTCTGGAAGCCCGCTTTTTCATCTGCTTAATTCAAAGGTCTGAATTCCCGGTTCCTACTTAGACTGACATGGAGGCTACTCCGTGAACACAATGGTAAGAGTATGTAAGCATGTGGAACATGCTTGTACCCATACCCTGAGAGTTCGATCCGCGCTCCGAAAGCCAGCTTATCCAGCTGCTTGGTTAAAAATTATGAAGTCCCTGTTTTCACCTGGACTAACAATCTTGTTACTAGCTATGTATGTTTGCTATACCTAGTAACATATGTGTTTACTATAAATGTTTAAAAAAACAATCGATATATTAACCTTTTTGCAACAGTGTTATCGTATTCTTATATGCCTATGCCATAGTGCTTATCAAGTTCAGTTATTACCTAAAATTCATCCCGCGGGTGTGCTTAATATGCTGAGATTACTAAGGGCAATTTTTCAGAAATTGTTTGCGTTTGTTTTCGATCTCTAATATACCTTGAACAGATTGTTTGAAAAAAAACCCACAACAGAACGTTCATACTGGAATCATCAATCAAATCCTAAAGTGCATCAGGCATATCTGCATTAGCCACAATTTTATATGCCAAAACATAAAAATTTACACTTTGAGCGAAACATATAATAGGTGACACTACCGTGTCCCTATGATATTGATTTTTCACCGAATAGATAATTAGCTGCAACATGTTTAGCTGCGTACAAGAATAACATTCAAGTTTACATGGCGTAAAATGTAAATTTTAAGCTAAATCCTGAACATGTAGTTTGTTTCAGTACATTTAACACCATTTTTTTCCTAAAATTTGAATGTACAGCAAGCAGAAACAGAACATTTTACTTATCCACGTTTTTATATCGTTAATATTTTTCACGCAAACGTAATTGATAAATTGCTATCCATATGTATTGGTATTAATAGGAAACTAGGAACCTATATGCGTAACAAAACAACAGATAGTAGCCCGTAGCGGTATAGGTGGCTCTGCCACTCTTAAACCTATTTCAAATTAAAAACTAAAACGTAAATTAAAACCCTAAATCAAAACCACACCATAAGGCAGGCCCTGGCTCCACCTAGTCTCTCTTAGAACTTAAGTTAGGCTTAGGCGTTGCTACAAGGCGTAAAATTGTTAAAAACTATGCTATGGCGGCTGTGTCCGCAATGTCAAACTCAGCTGGGTCCTGCGTGGCCATTGAATATTGTTGCATATCGGGCTGGCTGTTTTTGCGAGAAACGACATAGCTAGGCTATGTCAGCACCAAAACGGTGCTTTAGTTTTGTGAGTGTCTCAATGTATTGTTGTTGTTGTTGTTGTTGTTGTTGTTGTTGTTGTTGTTGTTGTTGTTGTTGTTGTTGTTGTTGTTGTTGTTGTTATTGTATGGAGACTGTACAGGATGGGTGGCTCTAGACCTAATTTGGCATCGGCGGACACACGATTCTAGGTGTCGGTCTGTATGCAAATTAGGCCGAGACGCACAGGGGTAGCTGGGACCGGAATCATTAGGACATTCTTGGCTGGTCAGGATCGGTGAAGTGGAGCTCTCTTGAAATTTTATAAGTTTGGCTTTGTTTTTCTGTTTGAGTTTGTACACGCGTTGGAGTAACAGCGGAACTAGGGTAAGTAGGATCGGAGTTGAATAGTAATAGGTATTGACACGGTGGCATAATATGTGAAAGAAATCAGGCATTACGGGTACAATCGGGATAGCGCAGGGCGCTTGTGTTACCCAGTATTAAATACTGGTGTTATGTGCTAATCGGGGGAACCGGAGATATAAAAGGAAACCTGGGGAAACGTAGTCTAGTAAATCTAACGGGGTTGGGTTTACTATTCTACAACGGATTGGCCAAATCTAACGGGGTTAGATTGGCCGGAAATTTGGCGTATCTCTAACGGGGTTAGGATTGCACGGCTTTCTGCAAATTGTAAAGGTGTTGGTATTGGTCAAGCCAGTGGCTGGACTATACAGATTCAGGCATAGGCTTTAAGGATTCCGGATCAGGTTACAGGTTGACTCGCATAACTGGCGTTCACTTGTAATAATCGGTGTTATAAAAGGATTTGGGAGGGTTAATAAACATTACCGGCCGCGTTACTGAATCAGAGCGACAAGCGTACATCGAGACAGAACTGAGTATAAGGCGTGATACAGGGTATAGGGCTTAGCGAAAATCACGAACTTCTCACAAGCGGCTGCCGCTTGCACTTATGCACATGCGTAAGCGAAAGCTAGTTTGCAGTGCCGGTGGACTGTATCACGTGCTACGGGTTGGTCACAAAATAGGTACAACATGCACCGCTGGTAACTACGAACCACGCATGTGTAGTTGTTTTGGTAAGATGTATAGTGGACGTGCCAAGTGTGTAAAATGAGTGCGTGCACACAGTTGGCCAATGGGTAACCACCAAAAGTGGCTCGGCCAAAACCGCCATTTTTATCTACCTAAACCGATACCTAAATATAAACCTAAACCTAACGCCTAAGTTGCCCAGACTCGAAATATATCAGTCCCCATGCCTCCTAATAAGGGCAGGCCTCTATACATCTTTAATATCAAATAAAAACAAAATCAGCATACCCCTGCATAATCCAGTACGTGTTGACCATTTCCCATCGACACTACCGGATTGAGCAACACAGGTGGAATTGCCTGGCCCATCTAATACCCAATTGTTGTTCGCACAATATGATGTTACTGCGGTTCCAATTTCAACATAATTAGGATGAGTCTGTGCCGGCGAAAATACATTGTATCCTGAATTCATTGTAAAAACACGGCAACCTGAATATACATAAAGTACATTTAACAAGAACAACGGCAACCAACAACAACAACCATAACACAACAAAAAACAACAGCAACAACAACAGCAGCAGCAGCAGCAGCAACAACAACAACAACAACAACAACAACAACACCACCAACAACAAAAACCACAAAAACAACAAAAACAACAACAATATTAATAATAATATTTTAGCAGGGGCATACAAGGGTTTCTTATGACCTATAGTCGCCGTTGAATCATTTCTAGTGTTGTCAGAATTGTAATCGGCATTGAGCACCCTCTAGCGCCCCTTCTGGCTGCGGGCTCGATTGAAGACCTTGATAACAGTTAGTTGCCAACTCGACCGCCTCAAAAGACAAATTTCATAGTCACGGAACAACTTTTATGTGAACGCAATTTCTTAGCCAGATGATTGAATAAAAAATACTTTCGTTAAAATACGCGACTGGCTGAACATGATTAATATTAGTGCTAACAAATAATTACAACTAATATATAAAGCAAACCCCGAATGCAAAAACACTCATGGAGATATTTTTTACCTTGGCACTTCGGCTCAGTATCTGTCCAAACACCGTTGCTTTGACAGACTCGAAACTTAGATCCATACAATCCAAATCCGTTATTACACATATACTTAGCCACAGTTCCACTTTGTATTGGAGGAGTTGCGTTTAAGTACGTCATGTTTCCATTGACAATTGATGCAAGATCTTGACAAACATCTAAAAATAAAATATGAATGAAAATTAACAAGCCAAACCAAAACAGATGAATTAACTAGCTATCTAACAAACAAACAAACAAACAAACAAACAAACAAACAAACAAACAAACGTACAAACAAACAAACAAACAAACAAACAAACAAACAAAAGTACAAACAAACAAACAAACAAACGCACTTACAAACAAACAAACAAACAAACAAACAAGCAAACGCACTTACAAACAAAAAACAAACGTACTTACAAACAAACAAACAAACAAACAAACAAACAAACAAACAAACGTACTTACAAACAAACAAACAAACAAACAAACAAACAAACAAACAATGTAATTAACTAGCTAACATTACGTTTGCTACGATAGACATTTTTTGTTTGTAGCGCTGAGTAGTAAAAGTTTAAAAAGTAAAAAATTTTAAAGAGTCAACCTTCAGAAAGATTTTCAGTTTTGGCCCCATGCGGTCTCCACGCCAGGGTTAACCGAATATCCGTTTCGGTTTCTGTTTTCGTTATAGAAATAAAGAAATAACTAAAATTCTGTTATTTTTACGCTCAAAAGTTATAAATCGCGTATATTTTCGCAATTATTCGTTACAGATATGCTGCAATTCAGAGTTCTAACGGAATTCCGATTCCGACAAAATTCCGAAAAAAATTGGGTTCCGATTCCGATTCCGACTGGCTTGTATTCCGATGCCGGAATTACGATTTTTCAGTAATGAGTTTTTAAGGTGATTGAACTTAAATTTTGCCTATTTTTTCGTTTGTTTGCAAATCTGTTTGTTTTCGTTTGTAAGTATTCTCAGTATCAGAGTAAAATTTCGCTGATTGTCAAAATGTGACTGCAATTGAAAGCTTTAAGCTCTACCTTTAAACAAATAACAAAATCTAAACTTAAAATTCTATTCCTATAGCAGCAAGCAATGATGTTAGCCCCAGTAGTTCTCAAATATAGCTCGATATTTGGTTCTACAGTATCCTTACTGTAGTGTTTGATATAATTACTAAAACTTGATTTCCGATTCCGATTCGATTCCGACAAAAAGATTTGATTCCGATTCCGACCAAATTTACTTCCGATTGGAACCCTGCTGCAATTGTTCGAAATGAAACAAAATTACGAAATTCATCCAAAACCTTGAAAATTTCGATGCATCCGTCGGTTTTTCTTTAAAATTTTTTGAAAGACTCGCAATTAAGTATTTGCACGCCTCAATTGTGTTGGCAGACAATAAATCATTTTTGAAACTTCTACACTTCATCGTTCCCGTTATTTTTACTCTCCGTTGACCCCCTACTTTATACGCCCCCCCCCGCTTCCATCTCTGGTGCCGAGATTTGACCGGAACCGATGATGTTGAATTTGATAATTTAGCCAAAAATATACAAAATGTTGCCAAAAAAATTTATTTGTTTCTAACGCATATTTTTCAAAATCTTGCCAGTTAAACCTGCCAAAATTGCATTAGAGTTGCATTAAACAGTTCACTGAATTGCAAGTCAGTGCCAGACGCACATGAACCGACCGTGCTGCTATTGCGTTTCGGAAACTATACAATGCTTTGAATTCCAAGTTTACAAACCAGCAAAACCGGTAACCGAATAAATAGCGTTTTAGTACCTACATATATCTATATGGCAACATACTTCGTCCAAGATTTAAAAGTTTAAACTTTACCTTGTGCACGTGAATATTCTGGCCATAAAACAACGATTGCAAGCACTAAAATATTAAACAAACATAAAACAATCCTTTTCTAAATGTACCTACTGCGTTGTGATGAGAAGAATCGTGGGAACCCAATTTTGAGTTTTAATCAATAGAAGTCTATATACCGAGTTCGGATAGTCCGTAAACGGATAGAGTTCAATATTCTGAATTTTAATGTCTATAAATGTCAATTATTTGCGCCAATTACATTTTACGCAAATATCCCGGGACCGAGTAGGTATAATAAACTTTAGTACGGAATTTGATTTTTCAAAGTATCAAATTTTCGTATATCGCTTGAGAAAGAATTGCAAAATTTGAAAAACAAATAACAGTCCGTAACCAAATACCAGAGACGGGTTTGCAAGTTTTCATTCGAAAACCGAAGTCTAAACTAAAATATTACAGCAGAGTGTAATATATCCATTTCAAATTCCGCTAATAATCAGTGTGCTAGCGGCGTACATCAGGGGGCCAGAAAGAATTTATTCAGTCTAGAAATTTCTGAAGAAACTAGAAAAAGCAACACTCTTTGTACCATCCTTCTGAATTCTGGAGATCAAAAACATTTCTAACTCATGAAATTATAAGAACTGAACAGTTAAGTTTAGTGTTTTCAGTGTTTGTTTCTGTCTAGCAGACAAAAACATTACATTAACACAGTTTTGACCAATCAAATGCTAAATTTACCCCAAAAGTAATTTTCCACAACCACGGCTCATTTAAGTCGTTTTGAAGCAAATTTACTTAGTATACTCATTACTTACGTCTTTTATAGGTTTGATATGTTTATTCTTATTATTCATGTTTAAACGAATCATCGGTTTGTAAATTAAACACTGCGAAAAACGGTTAGAAAATTTACGAAACATTTCAATTACAAACTAAATCATCATCAATTAACATGAATCGAATTACTCTTGATCGAATTTTATCAATTTTATAGTCCCGAATGGTGCTATTTCGAAGATCAGTTGACTCACCATTTTTGAAGTTATTTTTTTCATTTGTAAGTGAAATTAGGTAATTTTTTGTGTAAATCATTGAAAAAGGTATATATATAAGTAGATGAAAAGTGGGGATGCGACCTCCACCGGTTGGGTTCAGTGGTGTGATCACTATCGAGACATTCTTCAACGAGGTCGCGTTTAGATGGTTGTTCGATCCTTTTTATATTCATATTATGTATTCTGAGGTTCAACGTAGATTTTTCGGAAGTGAATCGGAATCGAAATCAAAGTTTTCTCGAACCGGAATCGGAATCGGAATCAAGTTTTAGAATTCTGTTAAAAATTAAACGTGTATATTTTAACTTTTTTTAGTATCTGTTTCTTACTTTAATTCAGCAAAAAATTTTAATATACGAATAAGTAATAACTGAATATTTATATAAAACAACAGAATAATGCAAAAGAAACAAAAAAACAAGCAAAAATCTAGTCAATCATATAAAATCATAACCCAAAAATAGAATTTCGGCATCGGAACAACATCAGCCGGAATCGGTATCGGAACTTAAATTTGCGAATTTTACGGATTGATTCATAACCCCGTATCTGTATTAAGCATGTGCAAACAATGTCGGGCAGTGGATTGTGAAATATTTCAAATATAAACAAAGAGTACGCGAATAAGACTTAAAACACTTGGCACATACGTTAAACTCGTTTTTTGTGCACACTCTTTCCATTAACTACTTTTCTAAACAGATTTTTCATGTCGTTTCCATTTTGGTTTTATTTATCCTGTTTACTATACATAGATGGTTAGGAGTAATTGTTCAGGTTTCCAGAAAATCATTCATACTATTTCAGTTTTATTTTACTTTAGATACCTAATAACACAAACTTAATAGCATACTAAAAGTACGAAAGTGATTATTGATAATCAACAATTCAATTTTAAAGTACAGACCTTAAAAATCATATCTAAAGACGGTAAGAAAATATTCTTAACATATAATTCCAAGAACTTTTGCAGCCTGGGCTTGGTCATGATATGTGTAAGGGGAAAAGATGACTTCCACAGGTCCTGGACTATGATCTGCTTGTTATTTTTGGATAGCATCACAAAACACAGAATCTGTACAAATAGTACTTAACTTAATTGCAATGGCACATTTTAGGTCCAATGTATATAGAACAGGGCCGGAACAGTAGATAAGCATATTCCTAAGCCTAAGCCTAAGCCTAACTAAGCTAAGCCTAGCCTGCCTAAGCCTTCTAGCCTAAGCCTAGCCTAAGCATCGTATAGAAGCCTATTCGAGCTAGCAAAGCCTAAGCCTAGCAAAAAAAGTCTAAAGCTTAAACCTCTATTATAGCCCCTCCGGAAAACATCCGGCCCTGTTTTGCACAAAGTTCAACACCATGACTCAGCTCTGCAACTTCCGACGGCATATAATTGTTAACTTTTTAGCAAAAAAATGTTTGTCTGTCAAGGGGAAAGCAACCTTTCGACCCTAAAAATCGAATTTTTGCAACAATTCAAATTGACGTGAAATGATTTAGGAGGTATTAGAAAGCCACATAAAACTACATACGATTTCCGAAATGCAACATTTTTGTCGATAGCCGGCTGAGATAATAACGAAGTGAACCCCAAATCAGGTCAATTTAGCAACGTGACATGGCTACGGACCTGGTCGGTTAGCTATGTTTTCTTTCCTAAAACAACAATAACAAGCCTAGAAGGACAAACCAGTTTATTAGGTATATATATGTATAGTGAACTGATCATGTTTTCTTGAAAAACCCTTAACCTTTAATTTTGGAACCTTATTCCTAGAATACGGCTTATTCCATTTTTTGTCTACGTATGCCAAAAAGTTATTTAGAAAATTTTGTGTTTGACAAGGTTGCTATAGAAATTCTCACAACAAAATTGTAACTAAATAAATAAACTCTTGCTTACAAACATGACAAGAACTATTTACAAAAGATTTAACAAAATCCACCTTGAAACAGATAAAATCTTGCCTTATGTTCAGTTTAGTGATGAGCTAAGATCAGCGAAAGAAGTTTACAGACTCAATTTAATTAAGAGTGCAAAGGTTTGAAAGATTTCTACCGACTAAACTTCCAATCAACGTTACTTGAGGGATAACAGTTTAAATGTATCTTATCACCTGGATAAGCTAGAATTAAGTTTAACTAAGTATTAAAAGAAAAACTAGTCTAAAGCTTAAGCTATTCAGTTGAGTCGCGAAACGCGTACTCTGAAGAAACATAACCCACAGTTTACACACACCATAAACACGTATGTCAACACAATTTAAGCTAATGTCGAACAAATTATTGTGATTGATTTTAATAAACAGCTTACAACTCATTGCTCTTGTAGGAATACCACTGGATCCAGATCAGCTGCGTTGGAGTTTTCCTGTGAAAACCCGACAGACGCGAAATTGTAGCGTGCCGGTTAACCCCATCTTGTGGATTTTGTGAGCTGTAGCGGAGTACTTACCTGGGAGATCCAAGTTGTGACCACTGGATGTAGTATTCCGTGTGGGTTGTATGTAAAACAAATGTTGCCATGCCATGCACATATTCCGGTATAAGAGTTGTTGCAATGACCGCGTGGTGTAGTGGTAGCAGGTTTGGTTCAAGCGCAAGAGGGCCGAGGTTCGATTCCCAGCGTTAACTTTGGGCACAACTTCAAACAGGGGCCGTGCAGACTGTATAGTACCAATAGGAGGTCCACCAGATGGGCACTCAAACAGCAAGCTCTTGAATTCGGGTAGTTGGATTAAGGTCCTGGACGACGCCTGTAAAAAAGGGGATGTCGGTATATGTGCACGTAAGTGTATGTAAAGCAAACGTTGCCATGCCTGTGCACATATGCCAGTATAAGAAGTTGTTGCAATGACCGCGAGGTGTAGTGGTAGCATGCTCAGCTCGAGCGCAGAGGGCCGAGTTCGATTCCCGGCGTGGTCATTAACTCTGGGCAAAACTTCAAATAGGGTCGTGCAAAACCGTATAGTACCACATTCCGTAGTCAAGAAGTTTAGTGGTTTTAATTGTCTCAAACTGTTTTAGGGCCTGGTGCAGTCCTGCTGAGCTTGATCGGTTTAGATGGTGTTGGCGAGAAAACTCACCTCACTAAAACGTATGTGCTGTTTCATAATTCTTCCCCGATACACATACTCTGGTCGCCTATTTTCGGTTCCCTGTTTTTAGTCTTTGTAATGTTGTTGTCTTTGCTTTATTTGTTTTTGTTGTTGTTGTTGCTTTCGCTTCAAAATTAGTCGGTTTAAATTTTGTGAGCGGTTTTCAGAAACTTATACAAATTTTGTAAAATTTTGAGGAGCTTATGCAAATAAGCTTCCGATTATGCAAATTCGCATTAGCCACCGGGCTGGTATAGCCCTGCCGTTTGACAATTTAGGCATTCAAGTCTGTTCTTGCTTTTTCCAATTGTCAATATGGTGTTATCTGTCAGCTGATGCCTACACGGTTTTTTGTTTATTATATGCTTTAACATTTTTACACTGGTGCAGCCGCTTCGGTCGCTGCGCTCTTGCTTTTCCCCGTTCGTCGTTTCGTAGCCTCTTCCGTGCTGAGTCCCTCGTCTCCCTTTTTTCTCGTTTCCTTTCTGGCTGCCCTTTCTGGCGCCTCTTCGGCGAGATTTAAGAACCTTCCTTTTTCTTTCATTTTCCCCAATTCATTTCCCCAGATTTTCCCGTTATAATGAGATAAGGATAAATTAATTTTAAATTTTCCGCATCCAAAGGAAACAGCAAAGCAAAAGAATGAAAAACCCGGGGAAATGACCCCATGATCAAATCCCAAAAAAAAGGAGAATAAGGGGAAAAATAAAGAAAGAAAGATAGATAAAAATAAAAAAAAGGGAAAAGAAGAGGGAAGTCACACAAGCCAACAAAAGGGACAAGCCGGCAAAAGACAGAAAAGACCGCTCCGGGCTAAAACACTCAATAAAGTTCAATCCACTCTTTCCGCTAGTTACTCACCTGCGCTCTCCCTCCCCCTAGACTCAAATTGAAACCACCAAATCTCCGCCTAGAGACTACACCCAGGGGTCACACACTACCCCCAGGAACCCCGCTACGGCTCCAAAAACATTTCCACCAGTGGTTTTCCAACCCGACACGCTCAAATTTCGTGTCTCTCGGGTTTCCCCAGAAAATTTCAACTCAGCGGAGTCACGGATCCAGTGGTATCCCTACATACACCACAGCAAACCAGTCAATCGTTAATAGACGCAGACAAACACGTGCGACACCATACAGGAGACAACTTCCACTGTGTACACTGGCACATCCAAGGGTCAGCGCAGCCCAGCCTAGGGCCCCCAACTTAGTGAGAACGCCAAGGCTTGCTTTCCGCTTGAAAGTAATACCTACGGTACTTTTATGAGCGTAAATATGAACTAAGCCTAAACCTAAGCAAAAACTATCTTTTTGTGGAAAGACGTTCTATAATCATCAAACAGGTCGTTCTAAAAACCTGTGAGAGTATTTTTGGTCGCCTGTTTACAAATTTGAAAACAAATATTCACGCTACTTTAGGCAACGTATAAGTTGCTGTGAAACAGTTTTGGAATTCTGCGCAATTATAGTTGCAAGCAAAATCACTGTAAAAGTTTGACAATTCAACTTTAGTAGGGTACTGTTTGAGAAGATGTCGTATTGAAGCGTTCTAATTCGTTCGGGGAAAAGAATTAAAAGAGGGGAAGAATTATAACGTGATCGGGGAACGAATTAAACCAGTGTCATTTTCCCGTTGGAATCATAATTTTATGGTTGAAGGAATTATATCGTGACAGTGGTGCAATTCAATTTGGGTACCTTACTAAAATGCGCTAAAGTTAAAAGTTCCTAAAAATACAAGTAAAACACTTGGGGCTATAACTCAAAGTTTCGGACCAAATTTCATCCACCCTTCTCAACACAGTAGCGTACTGTAGTGACCCGAATAAGAGGGGCGACTGATATTTATTTGGCGTCTCCAGAGGAGATCCTCCTTGTTATTCGGTTACGGTTTGTTTTATTATTTTAGACTCGGTCTCCGCCGGCATTCGTTACTGAAATATATCAGGTATTGCAACTATTCGTTGAATTAAACGGTTAGTTGTCTTGTACCATAAACTTGAACAATATTTAGGAATGTACTTTCAAAAGTTAAGTATGGTTTAAACTTTCGAACTCAACTTTATTTGGTTCTCTAGACATTTATGTATTACAGTTGGGTATAATTGACATTTAAGGACTCAAATTAGGGTTTGCGGACTCTATTCGCTTACGGATTATTATTTGGATACGGACTCCTATTGATCGGGACTCAAAATGGGGACCCCTCTTTTACCCCCCCCCCACACTATTATTCCTGTCATTCGGGTCACTACAGTAAGTAACCAAGATTTATACCAGTTCGGGAGTGTATAACCTCGCGTAAAAATGAAACTTTTTTAACCTTTACATCCAAACTTATTTAAAATCTGTTCAAAGGGTTTTTTCATAAATTTTGGTAACAAATATATCCCCACTACTTCCTGCCCTTGAATATGCAATGCCATAAACTTCAGTTTGTCATTGCTCAAGGATAATGAACTATAAGGTAGGTAACCCCGCACTAGAAATTTTGCCACCCATCCTTGGCGGGTACCCCTTATGATTTGATCGAGATTATCTACGGTGCCTAGTTATGCTACACCGCTCAATCGTGTCCGGGATGGGGATGTCTATCCCAGACTCGTAGTGCTTAGCGGTTATCGCCGGACCCAAAAATGCTCAAGCGAAACAATTCGATTAAGTTTCCAAACGGCAACTAAGCCGGCAGATACATGACGATGCCAAATTCCATTACCAAATACATTTTCGGCAAGGACACTCATATTTTACCGCATTACTGCTCCTGGATAAAACTTCTGACCACCGTGGCGGGCTATTAACTCAACCATCCGACGGGCAGAAAAAATTCAAAGTGCGGGGAAAAACAAGTTTTTGGTAAAAATGTGTTGGGCAAAAAGTGAAAAAGAAAAAAGAACGGCGGACCCGCACCGTCCATTTCCAAACAAATTTCTTTCCGGATTCGTTCGCCATGGATCAAACTCCACCCGGTTAGATTCAACAAAAATGTAAGGTCCAGCGGCAATAGCTGCAGCTCGATAACAAAGAAAGCGATAACATAGAGAAAAATCATCTCACGTCTCAACTGAAACAAGATTTTAAGGGCGACCTTCCCAGAAAAATCATGGGCTTAGTTCCCTTATGAAAAGGAACATCTTTGCTTTATTGATTAAAAAATGGTTTGAGCACGTCAATTTTTTCTGTTGTCGCACTCCCAGCTACCGTTGACAGTTATGGCCTACGAAACCCGACAGAACAGGTTGTGAAAATGCAAGATTTGCTGCAGCCGACTTCTTGAAGTCGGCTGCACCAGTGTAAAAATGTTAAAGCATATAATAAACAAAAAATCTCGTGTAGGCATCAGCTGACAGATAACACCATATTGACAATTGGAAGCAAGAACAGACTTGAATGCCTAAATTGTCAAATCGGCAGTGGCTTTTATACCATGCCCGGTGGCTAATGCGAATTTGCATAATCGGAAGCTTATTTGCATAAGCTCCTCAAAATTTTACAAAATTTGTATAAGTTTCTGAAAACCGCTCACAAAATTTAGACCGACTAATTTTGAAGCGAAAGCAACAACAACAACAAAAACAAATAAAGCAAAGACAACAACATTACAAAGACTAAAAACAGGGAACCGAAAATAGGCGACCAGAGTATGTGTATTCGGGGAAGAATTATGAAACAGCACATACGTTTTAGTGAGGTGAGTTTTCTCGCCAACACCATCTAAACCAATCAAGCTCAGCAGGAACTGCACCAGGCCCTAAAACAGTTTGAGTCAATTAAAACCACTAAACTTCTTGACTACGGAATGTTGGTACTATACGGTTTGCACGACCCTATTTGAAGTTTTGCCCAGAGTTAATGACCACGCCGGGAATCGAACTCGGCCCTCTTGCGCTCGAGCTAAGCATGCTACCACTACACCTCGCGGTCATTGCAACAACTTCTTATACTGGCATATGTGCACAGGCATGGCAACGTTTGCTTTACATACACTTACGTGCACATATACCGACATCCCTTTTTTACAGGCGTCGTCCAGGACCGTTAATCCAACTACCCGAATTCAAGAGCTTGCTGTTTGCAGTGCCCATCTGGGTGGGACCTCCATATTGGTACTATACAGTCTGCACGACCCCTGTTTGAAGTTGTGCCCAAAGTTAACGCTGGGAATCGAACCTCGGCCCTCTTGCGCTTGAACCAAACATGCTACCACTACACCACGCGGTCATTGCAACAACTTCTTATACCGGAATATGTGCATGGCATGGCAACATTTGTTTTACATACAACCCACACGGAATACTACATCCAGTGGTCACACACTTGGATCCCCCAGGTAAGTACTCCGCTACAGCTCACAAAATCCACAAGATGGTAGGTTTCGAACCCGGCACGCTACAATTTCGCGTCTGTCGGGTTTTCACAGGAAAACTCCAACGCAGCTGAGTCACGGATCCAGTGGTATTCCTACAAGAGCAATGAGTTGTAAGCTGTTTATTAAAATCAATCACAATAATTTGTTCGACATTAGCTTAAATTGTGTTGACATATCGTGTTTATGGTGATGTGTAAACTGTGGGTTCAATGTTTACTTCAAACAGAGTACCGCGTTTGCCGCGAAACTCAACTGGAATAAGCTTAAGCTTTAGACTAGTTTTTCTTTTAATACCCTTAGGCTTAAACTTAATTACTAGCTTATCCAGGCTGATAAGAGTACGATTATACAACTGTTATGCCCCTCAAAGTAACGTTGATTGGAAGTTTAGTCGGTAGAAATCTTTCAAACCTTTGCACTCTTAATTAAATTGAGTCTGTACAGACTTCTTTCGCTGATCTTAGCTCATCAACTAAACCTGAACATAAGGCAAGATTTTATCTGTTTCAAAAGGTGGATTTTGTTAAATCTTTTGTAAAGTAGTTCTTGTCATGTTTGTCAAGCAAGAGTTTAACTTTATATTAGTTACACATTTTGTTGTGAGAATTTCTATAGCAACACTTGTCACAACACAAAATTTTCGCTAAATAACATTTTTGACATACGTAGACAAAAGAATGGGAATAAGCCGTATTCTAGGAATAAGGTTCCAAAATTAAAGGTTAAGGGTTTTTCAAGAAAACATGATCAGTTCACTATACATATATATACCTAAATAAACTGGTTTGTCGCTGTCTAGGCTTGTTATTGTTGTTTTAGGAAAGAAAACATAGCTAACCGACCAGGTCCGTAGCCATGTCACGTTGCTAAATTGACCTGAATTTGGGGTTCACTTCCGTTATTATCTCAGCCGGCGATCGCACCAAAAATGATTGCATTTCGGAAATCGTATGATAGTTTTATGTGACTTTCTAATGACCTCCTCAAATCATTTCACGTCAAATTTGAATTGTTGCAAAAATTCGATTTTTAGGGTCGAAAGGTTGCTTTCCCCTTGACAGACAAACATTTTTTTGCTAAAAAGTTAGACAAATTATATGCCGTTCGGCACAGTTTGCAGAGCTGAGTCCAATGGTGTTGAACTTTGTGCAAAACAGGGCCGGATCGTTTTCCGGAGGGGCTATAATAGAGTCAGTTTAAGCTTAAGACTTATTTTTTGCTTAGGCTTAGGCTTTGACTTAGGCTTACGAATAGGCTCATCCATACGCATAGGCTTAGGCTTAGGCTTAGGCTTAGGCTAAGGCTTAGGCTTAGGCTTAGGCTTAGTCTTAGGCTTAGGCTTAGGCTTAGGAATATGCTTATACTACTGTTCCGGCCCTGTTCTATATACATTGGACCTAAAAATGTGCCATTGCAATTAAGTTAAGTACTATTTGTACAGATTCTGTGTTTTGTGATGCTATCCAAAAATAACAAGCAGATCATAGTCCAGGACCTATGGAAGTCATCTTTTTCCCTACACATGTCATGACCAAGCCCAAGCTTCATAAATTCTTAGAATTCAAATGTTAAGAATATTTTCTTACCGTCTTTAGATATGATTTTTAAGGTCTGTACTTTAAAATTGAATTGTTGATTATCAATAATCACTTTCGTACTTTTAGTATGCTATTAAGTTTGTGTTATTAGGTATCCTAACAGTAAAATGAAAACTGAAATAGTCATGCAATGCATTTTCTGGAAACCTGAACAATTACTCCGTCACACCATCTCAGTGTATAGCTAAACAGGGATAAATCAAAACCAAAATGCCAGAAACGACGATGAAAACACGAATTCTGTTTAGAAACGTCAGGTTTAAACCGGTTTGAACCTCGGCAACAGAGTGCTTTAACGTATGTGCCACAGATGATTTTACAGTCCCTTATTCGCGTACTACATGTGAGATGTTTAATATTTGAAATATTTCACAATCCACACTGCCCGACACATTGTTTGTACATGCACGTGTAATACAGAATACCGGGGTTCCATCGGAATTCCAATTCCGGCTAAAATTCCGGCAAAATTTAAGTTCCGATACCGACTCCGGCTGACTGTTGTTCCGATGCCGAAATTCTGATTTTTGGGTTATGAGTTTTTTTATATGATTGAACTAAGATTTTTGCTTGTTTTCATTTGTTTCGTTCATTTGCAATTATTCTGTTGGTTTTATCTAAGTAAATATTCCCAGTTATTACGTGTATTCCGTCAGCTATGTAAACAATTTTTTGCTGAAACTGTGAACAGTAACGGAAACAGGCATACTACAACAAAAGTTAAAAGTCATACACGTTTAATTTTTCAACAGAATTACTAAAACTTGATTCCGATTCCGATTCCGGTTCCGACGGAAAACTTTGATTTCGATTCCGATTCCACTTCCGACAAAATCTAGTCCCGGTTGGAACCCTGCAGAATACATAATATGCCAATATAAAAAGGATCGAACAACCATCTAAACGCGACCTCGTTGAAGCAATGTCTCGATAGTGATCACCACCACTGAACCCAACCGGTGGAGAGCACAATTCCCACTTTTCATCTACTTATATATTATACCTTTTTCAATGATATACACAAAAAATTACCTAATTTCACTTACAAATGAAAAAAATAACTTCAAAAAATGGTGAGTCAAACTGAGTCTTCCGAAATAGCACCATTCGGGACTATACAAATTGAGTCAAAATTCGACTCCACCAGAGTCAAATTCGATTCACTGTGTCGCAACGTTTGACTCTGATGGAGTCGAGTTTGACTCAGTTTGTGTAATTCCGAAAAGCCTGTTTCGTACAGAGTCAATTTGACTAACCGTTTTTTCGCAGTGTTTAATTTACAAACCGATGATTCGTTTAAACATGAATAATAAGCAATAAACATATCAAACCTATAAAAGACGTACAGTAATGAGTATACTTAAAAAGTAAATTTGCTTCAAAACGACTTAAATGACGCCGTTGGTTGCTGGAAAACTTACATTTTGGGGTAAATTTAGCATTTGATTGGTCAAAACTGTGTTAATGTAATGTTGCATTTGTACTGACTGCGTAGGACAGAAACAAACATTGACAAACACGTAAACTTAACTGTTCAGTTCTTATAATTACATGAGTTAGAAATGTTTTTGATCTCCAGAATTCAGAAGGATGGTACAAAGAGTGTTGCTTTTTCTAGTTTCTTCAGAAATTTCTAGACTGAATAAATTCTTTCTGGCCCCCTGATGTACGCCGCTAGCACACTGATTATTAGCGGAATTTGAAATGGATATATTACACTCTGCTGTAATATTTTAGTTTAGACTTCGGTTTTCGAATGAAAACTTGCAAACCCGTCTCTGGTATTTGGTTACGGACTGTTATTTGTTTTTCAAATTTTGCAATTCTTTCTCAAGCGATATACGAAAATTTGATACTTTGAAAAATCAAATTCCGTACTAAAGTTTATTATACCTACTCGGTCCCGGGATATTTGCGTAAAATGTAATTGGCGCAAATAATTGACATTTATAGACATTAAAATTCAGAATATTGAACTCTATCCGTTTACGGACTATCCGAACTCGGTATATAGACTTCTATTGATTAAAACTCAAAATTGGGTTCCCACGATTCTTCTCATCACAACGCAGTAGGTACATTTAGAAAAGGATTGTTTTATGTTTGTTTAATATTTTAGTGCTTGCAATCGTTGTTTTATGGCCAGAATATTCACGTGCACAAGGTAAAGTTTAAACTTTTAAATCTTGGACGAAGTATGTTGCCATATAGATATATGTAGGTACTAAAACGCTATTTATTCGGTTACCGGTTTTGCTGGTTTGTAAACTTGGAATTCAAAGCATTATATAGTTTCCGAAACGCAATAGCAGCACGGTCGGTTCATGTGCGTCTGGCACTGACTTGCAATTCAGTGAACTGTTTAATGCAACTCTAATGCAATTTTGGCAGGTTTATTTGGCAAGATTTTGAAAAATATGCGTTAGAAACAAATAAATTTTTTTGGCAACATTTTGTATATTTTTGGCTAAATTATCAAATTCAACATCATCGGTTCCGGTCAAATCTCGGCACCAGAGATGGAAGCGGGGGGGGCGTATAAAGTAGGGGGTCAACGGAGAGTAAAAATAACGGGAACGATGAAGTGTAGAAGTTTCAAAAATGATTTATTGTCTGCCAACACAATTGAGGCGTGCAAATACTTAATTGCGAGTCTTTCAAAAAATTTTAAAGAAAAACCGACGGATGCATCGAAATTTTCAAGGTTTTGGATGAATTTCGTAATTTTGTTTCATTTCGAACAATTGCAGCAGGGTTCCAATCGGAAGTAAATTTGGTCGGAATCGGAATCAAATCTTTTTGTCGGAATCGAATCGGAATCGGAAATCAAGTTTTAGTAATTATATCAAACACTACAGTAAGGATACTGTAGAACCAAATATCGAGCTATATTTGAGAACTACTGGGGCTAACATCATTGCTTGCTGCTATAGGAATAGAATTTTAAGTTTAGATTTTGTTATTTGTTTAAAGGTAGAGCTTAAAGCTTTCAATTGCAGTCACATTTTGACAATCAGCGAAATTTTACTCTGATACTGAGAATACTTACAAACGAAAACAAACAGATTTGCAAACAAACGAAAAAATAGGCAAAATTTAAGTTCAATCACCTTAAAAACTCATTACTGAAAAATCGTAATTCCGGCATCGGAATACAAGCCAGTCGGAATCGGAATCGGAACCCAATTTTTTTCGGAATTTTGTCGGAATCGGAATTCCGTTAGAACTCTGAATTGCAGCATATCTGTAACGAATAATTGCGAAAATATACGCGATTTATAACTTTTGAGCGTAAAAATAACAGAATTTTAGTTATTTCTTTATTTCTATAACGAAAACAGAAACCGAAACGGATATTCGGTTAACCCTGGCGTGGAGACCGCATGGGGCCAAAACTGAAAATCTTTCTGAAGGTTGACTCTTTAAAATTTTTTACTTTTTAAACTTTTACTACTCAGCGCTACAAACAAAAAATGTCTATCGTAGCAAACGTAATGTTAGCTAGTTAATTACATTGTTTGTTTGTTTGTTTGTTTGTTTGTTTGTTTGTTTGTAAGTACGTTTGTTTGTTTGTTTGTTTGTTTGTTTGTTTGTTTGTTTGTAAGTACGTTTGTTTTTTGTTTGTAAGTGCGTTTGCTTGTTTGTTTGTTTGTTTGTTTGTTTGTAAGTGCGTTTGTTTGTTTGTTTGTTTGTACTTTTGTTTGTTTGTTTGTTTGTTTGTTTGTTTGTTTGTACGTTTGTTTGTTTGTTTGTTTGTTTGTTTGTTTGTTTGTTTGTTTGTTAGATAGCTAGTTAATTCATCTGTTTTGGTTTGGCTTGTTAATTTTCATTCATATTTTATTTTTAGATGTTTGTCAAGATCTTGCATCAATTGTCAATGGAAACATGACGTACTTAAACGCAACTCCTCCAATACAAAGTGGAACTGTGGCTAAGTATATGTGTAATAACGGATTTGGATTGTATGGATCTAAGTTTCGAGTCTGTCAAAGCAACGGTGTTTGGACAGATACTGAGCCGAAGTGCCAAGGTAAAAAATATCTCCATGAGTGTTTTTGCATTCGGGGTTTGCTTTATATATTAGTTGTAATTATTTGTTAGCACTAATATTAATCATGTTCAGCCAGTCGCGTATTTTAACGAAAGTATTTTTTATTCAATCATCTGGCTAAGAAATTGCGTTCACATAAAAGTTGTTCCGTGACTATGAAATTTGTCTTTTGAGGCGGTCGAGTTGGCAACTAACTGTTATCAAGGTCTTCAATCGAGCCCGCAGCCAGAAGGGGCGCTAGAGGGTGCTCAATGCCGATTACAATTCTGACAACACTAGAAATGATTCAACGGCGACTATAGGTCATAAGAAACCCTTGTATGCCCCTGCTAAAATATTATTATTAATATTGTTGTTGTTTTTGTTGTTTTTGTGGTTTTTGTTGTTGGTGGTGTTGTTGTTGTTGTTGTTGTTGTTGTTGTTGCTGCTGCTGCTGCTGCTGTTGTTGTTGCTGTTGTTTTTTGTTGTGTTATGGTTGTTGTTGTTGGTTGCCGTTGTTCTTGTTAAATGTACTTTATGTATATTCAGGTTGCCGTGTTTTTACAATGAATTCAGGATACAATGTATTTTCGCCGGCACAGTACTCATCCTAATTATGTTGAAATTGGAACCGCAGTAACATCATATTGTGCGAACAACAATTGGGTATTAGATGGGCCAAGGCAATTTCACCTGTGTTGCTCAATCCGGTAGTGTCGATGGGAAATGGTCAACACGTACTGGATTATGCAGGGGTATGCTGATTTTGTTTTTATTTGATATTAAAGATGTATAGAGGCCTGCCCTTATTAGGAGGCATGGGGACTGATATATTTCGAGTCTGGGCAACTTAGGCGTTAGGTTTAGGTTTATATTTAGGTATCGGTTTAGGTAGATAAAAATGGCGGTTTTGGCCGAGCCACTTTTGGTGGTTACCCATTGGCCAACTGTGTGCACGCACTCATTTTACACACTTGGCACGTCCACTATACATCTTACCAAAACAACTACACATGCGTGGTTCGTAGTTACCAGCGGTGCATGTTGTACCTATTTTGTGACCAACCCGTAGCACGTGATACAGTCCACCGGCACTGCAAACTAGCTTTCGCTTACGCATGTGCATAAGTGCAAGCGGCAGCCGCTTGTGAGAAGTTCGTGATTTTCGCTAAGCCCTATACCCTGTATCACGCCTTATACTCAGTTCTGTCTCGATGTAACGCTTGTCGCTCTGATTCAGTAACGCGGCCGGTAATGTTCATTAACCCTCCCAAATCCTTTTATAACACCGATTATTACAAGTGAACGCCAGTTATGCGAGTCAACCTGTAACCTGATCCGGAATCCTAAGCCTATGCCTGAATCTGTATAGTCCAGCCACTGGCTTGACCAATACCAACACCTTTACAATTTGCAGAAAGCCGTGCAATCCTAACCCCGTTAGAGATACGCCAAATTTCCGGCCAATCTAACCCCGTTAGATTTGGCCAATCCCGTTGTAGTAATAGTAAACCCAACCCCGTTAGATTTACTAGACTACGTTTCCCCAGGTTTCCTTTAGGATTCCGGTTCCCCCGATTAGCACATAACACCAGTATTTAATACTGGGTAACACAAGCGCCCTGCGCTATCCCGATTGTACCCGTAATGCCTGATTTCTTTCACATATTATGCTCACCGTGTCAATACCTATCACCATTCAACTCCTACTTTACTTACCCTAGTTCCGCCGTTACCCCAACGCGTGTACAAACCAAAACAGAAAAACAAAGCCAAACTTATAAAATTTCAAGAGATACCCACTTCACCGATCCTGACCAGCCAAGAATGTCCTAATGATTCCGGTCCCAGCTACCCCTGTGCGTCTCGGCCTAATTTGCATACAGACCGACACCTAGAATCGTGTGTCCGCCGATGCCAAAATAGGTCTAGAGCCACCCATCCTGTACAGTCTCCATACAATAACAACAACAACAACAACAACAACAACAACAACAACAACAACAACAACAACAACAACAACAACAACAACAACAACAATACATTGAGACACTCACAAAACGAAAGCACTGTTTTGGTGCTGACATAGCCTAGCTATGTCGTCTTCTCGCAAAAACAGCCAGCCCTACATGCAACAATATTCAATGTGCCATGCAGGACCCAGCTGAGTTTGACATTGCGGACACAGCCGCCATAGCATAGTTTTTAGACAATTTTACGCTCTTTTAGCAACGCCTAAGCCTAACTCAAGTTCTAAGAAAGACGAGGCTGGAGTCAGGGCCCGCCTTATGGTGTGGTTTTGATTTAGGGTTTTAATTTACGTTTTAGTTTTTAATTTGAAATAGGTTTAAGAGTGGCAGAGCCACCTATACCGCTACGGGCTACTATCTGTTGTTTTGTTACGCATATAGGTTCCTAGTTTCCTATTAATACCAATACATATGGATAGCAATTTATCAATTACGTTTGCGTGAAAAATATTAACGATATAAAAACGTGGATAAGTAAAATGTTGTGTTTCTGCTTGCTGTACATTCAAATTTTAGGAAAAAAATGGTGTTAAATGTACTGAAACAAACTACATGTTCAGGATTTAGCTTAAAATTTACATTTTACGCCATGTAAACTTGAATGTTATTCTTGTACGCAGCTAAACATGTTGCAGCTAATTATCTATTCGGTGAAAAATCAATATCATAGGGACACGGTAGTGTCACCTATTATATGTTTCGCTCAAAGTGTAAATTTTTATGTTTTGGCATATAAAATTGTGGCTAATGCAGATATGCCTGATGCACTTTAGGATTTGATTGATGATTCCAGTATGAATGTTCTGTTGTGGGGTTTTTTTCAAACAATCTGTTCAAGGTATATTAGAGATCGAAAACAAACGCAAACAATTTCTGAAAAATTGCCCTTAGTAATCTCAGCATATTAAGCACACCCGCGGGATGAATTTTAGGTAATAACTGAACTTGATAAGCACTATGGCATAGGCATATAAGAATACGATAACACTGTTGCAAAAAGGTTAATATATCGATTGTTTTTTTAAACTTTTATAGTAAACACATATGTTACTAGGTATAGCAAACATATACATAGCTAGTAACAAGATTGTTAGTCCAGGTGAAAACAGGGACTTCATAATTTTTAACCAAGCAGCTGGATAAGCTGGCTTTCGGAGCGCGGATCGAACTCTCAGGGTATGGGTACAAGCATGTTCCACATGCTTACATACTCTTACCATTGTGTTCACGGAGTAGCCTCCATGTCAGTCTAAGTAGGAACCGGGAATTCAGACCTTTGAATTAAGCAGATGAAAAAGCGGGCTTCCAGAGCCGGGATAGAAATCTCAGCCTACGGATCCTTAAACGAATATTGTACCACTGCGCCGCGCAACCCGCCTCTCCAACTGCACTATACGTGTCGACCGTTTGCTGCCAGCTCCCTCCCGTGACCGTCCACCCTATTCTCGACTGGATACCGTGTTCATAGCTCGACGATCTACCATTTTGTTCACGGAGTAGTTTCCGTTCTTTCTAAATAGGAACCGGTTATTCAGACCTTTGAATTAAGCAGATGGAAAAGCGGGCCTCCAGAAGCGGGATTGAAATCTCAGCCTACGGATCCTTAAACGAATACTCTACCACCGCGCCGCGCAACCCGCCTCTTCAACAGCGCTATACGTGTCGACCGTTTGCTGCCAGCTCCCGTGACCGTCCACCCTATTCTCGACTGAATACCGTGTTCATACCACGGCGGTGTACCATTATGTTCACGGAGTATCCTCCATGTCAGTTTAGGTAGGAACCGGGAATTCATCGAAATCTCAGCCTACGGATCCTTAAGCGAATACTCTACCACTGCGCCGCGCAGTTCGCCTCTCCACCTGCATTTTTCGTCGATTATATTTGTCCACCGTTTGCTGCCAGCTCCCGTGACTGCCCACCCAATTCTTGACTGGATACCGTGTTCATAGCTCAGCGGTCCACCACTGTGTTCACGGAGTAGCCTCCATGTCAGTCTAGGTATGAACCGGGAATTCAGACCTTTGTACTAAGCAGTGGGAAAACCGGGCCTCCAGTGCGAGGATCGAAATCTTAGCCTACGGATAGGGTGCAACCGGAATTACAATTTACGGGAACCGGAACCGGAACCGGAATTTGAAAATTTTACCGGAACCGGAACCGGACCCGGAAAGTGAAAAATGCATTTCAACAAAAATTTCATTTTAATCTTATTTTTTGCTCTATTATTTGTGAAATAACCTTAGTCGAACATAGGTATTCATTTTATTTGTTGTATTTTAGATTTTCATCATCGACTGAAGTGAAATCCACCATCAATGGCTGATATTTGGGAGAACAAGTGGCTTTCAAGAGAAGATTCTTAAAAATTAGCAAAGTTAAGAAAACGGCGAAATTATAATACTGGAATTTTTAAATCCGGTAACAAGTTTGCCTGAACCGTAACCGGAACCGGAAGGTGAAAAATTCCTGGTACCGTAACTGGAACCGAAATTCCGGTCCCACCCTGCCTACGGATCCTTAAAACGAATACTCTACCACTGCGCCGCGCAGCTGTCTGACTGCAATTTTCGTCGACAATATGTGTCGTCCTTTTGCTGCCAGCTAGCATACATCTGTGCACATGCGTTGTTTTCTATACATATGTAATTGGTAATAATATACTTGGTTGTGTGCGTTATTATCGTTATACAACCACGAGATTTGGAATACGTGGTTTGGAAATGACAAAAAGAAAAGTTCCGCATGCAGAAAGCATGTGGAAAGAAACCGCAAGGTACTTGTTTATTTTATGCGTCATCCATTTTATCGTGTGCCCGCCGTGTGGAAAATTGTCGACGCAACCATTTCCAAGTACGGTTTTGAAAAACGCTTCAAAAAAGGAAATTGAATTTCAAAACTGTTTCAATTTCCCACAGCTATCGATTTTTTAACTCAAGTAGTTAATTGATACATTATTTGATCTTCAATTTACCACTAGCGATTTTTTAAACAAGGGCAATGGAAATTGTGTGATTTTCCAAATTCAATTTCCGCTTTGCCTCTACACTGCAATTACCAAAGTGGAAATCGAAGAGAAGCATAACGTTTGCCAATTTAACGATATTGTCCCGGTTATCGAAAATTGAATTTACAGTTTACAATTTCAGTTGTGAATATTGCTCCCAAAAAGGTTGAAATTTTGCAACTCAAAGTTCAAATTGAAGGTCAGAATGACAGTTTCTAGAAATGTTTTATGGGCCGCCCAAGTCGCAAGGTTGAAATTGTGCGACTGAAATTGAAAAAAGAAATTGAATGTGATGGGCCTCCTCAGTTTAAACTTGCACCCCCCTATCACACCCTCCTATTCGGGTAGTTACAATAATAAACTTATTAATATTGTACCCTATCCATTTATGGAATAGAATTAAAAGAAATGAAGAGCGTATCTCACTTATAGACTCCAAAATCAGACTATTTTCTCCTCTTTTTATTTGGGTCAGTACAGTACATAGGTTTTATTCACTGTCATTAGCATGTGCATACTTGATATATTGAACAGTTTTGTTAAACTCAGATCATTAAATACGGCAATCTACCACCCTAAACGGCGTCTTATCCTGGTTTCTAGCTCTTTGTACATGTCAGAACGAACGTAGTCTATTTGAATCAGCTTTTAATTTGCCCCCATTTAAGGCCGGGTTTATGCCTAACATTACGTATGCAATATTTACCCCATTCAAAATCGAATATTTAGAATAAATTCAGTTGTAAACTGCACGCATCTCTGGCTCATGGCTATGTTATAATCATCACATATACATAAACATGAATATGCAGATAGAAAGAAAATATAAACGTATAATACATTTTAACAGGTATATTAAACCGTTGAAATTGAAGGTCAAAGGTCATGTACCTACCGCAGTGTTTCCGCTTTTATGATTTTTTCAATTTCCCACTGCCCTGCTGATTTTCAACTACCGTGAGGGAAATTGAAACTGAAAATTTGGGTGCCCATTTTCCACTGCAGTTT
>JASANG010002770.1:0-45590 GCA_030248215.1 Enoplolaimus lenunculus
CGNAACCGGAAAACAAATATATTTTTAACGCTATTTTATCGCTTCAAATGCTGTAAACACAGCATTTAGAATGCCAAACTCCTGAAACAAATTCAGTAGGTGAAAACATATGATCAAAATTATGGAGTATAGCACAGAATGAAATTTTGGCAATACACGCTCGGACAATTTTTAGTGAAATAAGGTAGAATAATATGCCAATTTTTCTTAAATTTTCAAACGAGAAAAATTTTCAATAGCGCAAATACCGGAAAATTCCGGTGAAAAAATACAGGATTTCCCTACCAGAGCCGGAATTCCGGTATATATCAAAAATAGATTTTTTAGACGTTCAAACATGGCATCAGGTTTCATCGATTGTGTCTGCATCTGGCGTTAGTAAAGTGTAGGCGTTGTAAATGAATACTTGGGTTTATGGGCCTCATTTCGGTATACAACACAATGGCTGGGTTTCTGAAATATACTTAAGTACTTTTTTAAGTTGTAATTATGTAATTACTTAAGCGGCCTATGTTAATACTTAACTTTTCGAACAATACGTATACCTAGTCATAACAAGAAAGTAATACAGTTTTGCTTTATATTGAGGAGGGACTATTAGTCTATAATTTCAATTTGACCAATGTTAGTATGCCTGAATGGTAAATTTGTAATCTATAAAATTTAGTCAGCGACTTAAATATTGGCTTAAGTACGCTCTTAGCCCCTTCTCACATTGAGTTGCCTGTAGGCAACTCAGCGCAGTATATATACGTTAAAAAGTATATATCGCACCGTGTGTAACAATTGCAATACGTATACATAGTACTAAATCACCAAAAGACGTGAGAGCCCCTCGGGCTCGAGTGCCAAGCTCCCATTTTGGTTTTACGTTGATTTTCTGGGAATTTCGGAAATCCCTTTCTGGAAATTTTGACGAAAGTAAAACCAAACGCACTAAACAGATAAATTTTGCGAAATTATGCAAAACTTTGCTACCGAAATGGCCGGAACCTCCGGCAAAAATAATTCCCAGGGTGCAACCGGAGGCGAAAAATACCAGAGCCAGAGGTCAACGAAACTTGTCGGAGCCGAAAGTGAGGCGAAATTTAGTTGTAAAAATTATGGTTAATTAGTTAATTTTAGTTAATATCTGCAATATATATGTTGTTAAGTTGTTTGGTTTTAAGCTAATTTTCTGCGAAATTTCGAAAATTCTTTCATGAAAATGGTGACAAAAGTAAAACGAAACGCGCTAAACAGATAAATCTTGCAAATTTATGCAAAATTTTACTACCGAAATTGCCGGAACCTCTGGCAAAAATTCTACTTGAGCCGGACCGGTTGTTTAAACAGAAACCGGTTGTCAAGTTACAGCGTTCCCGCTATAAAACGTTTAATGTTCATGGCACACTAGATTTTACTGTATATAACATGATTAAACACGTCGTCGAGCTTGAGGAGAGTAACAAGATATAGTTTAAATATACTAGGTTAATCTTTAAATTAAATTAGATACTGAAAAGCAATCAAATTTTCGAGAAACTTCGCCCTTCAGTCAATGTAGTTTCTTGTCGTCTTGGATACCAAACTTAGGGTATACTTTGGCGTTGTCATCAGAAAGACTATATAGAGCAGCAAATCGGCAATAGCCGGATCAAGCTTCACCGCAAATGTAAGAAAATATTTAGGTGAAAATACCAGAGTTGAATGAGAAGCCGGAGGTGACGCTTTAAGGTAAGTTAAAGAATATTTAATTTATGTTTTGCGAATATATAACGTGTAGTCAGAAATTTAGCTTTTGGTTATTTTTAAGAAATCCCGACAATTTTTCAGAATTGTACCAAAGCTTGAAGCCAGACACACCGAATGATACCGTAAATATTTGTAAAGCTATAAAAATTTCACTTATCGAAATTTCCGGAACCTACGGTAAATTCCTGCAGGAGTCGGAGGTCCATTTTTTGTGGGAGTCAGATTTCCAGTTTACAATGCAGTATGCCATGCAGCAGTAGTTTAGGGAAAGTGCCATAGAAATCTACCGATAGGTAGGTTACTCGACTCTTTCACTAACATTTCTTATAGAACATTAAACGGATTCATCGTAGTACATTTTTATAATATGACAACAACACTTCAAATTCAAACAAATTAAATAATGTAAATCAGGCTTTCATTGATAAAACTCAGCAACAAAAATGTTCAATGTATTGATTTGACGCCAAAATTTAAATATGTTTATGTTTCATAACATGATAAATGCTTCTTTGGACCGTGTCTTGAACAAGGAAAAAGTTCTGAAGCAAAATATAGGTCAGAAAAACATAAGCTATCCGGCAAACCGTCCCGTTCTACGATTATCACCCCATATCATAATACAATAGAACCAAAATTTGTTTCCATATATTTCCGTGCAACTTTTTGGAACTCTCCTTCACTCAATGTTCAACATATGAAAATACTAAAACAAACATGCCATAAAAATTCTATATTCAATACTGCTGTTTACTCAGGAGTGAATCAGAAAATAAATTTTCAACAAAAAACTTACAGTGACAAGAAGATAGATACCGCCTAGATAGAGCGTAATGGCAATCGCTAGAACCAAATCGAATATTGCCGGTTTCACTCTGAAATTAGCAACCCCAACTGAACAAAGATCGACCCATGTATAAAACAGGTCACAAAATCTGGAAGCGCAAACACCTTAGGCCTACGACTCTCTTCGCATCAGCGTAATATAAACGCAAAACATATGCTTTGATCGGCCCATGTATAGAACAGGGCCGGAACAGTAGCATAAGCATATTCCTAAGCCTAAGTATAAGCCAAAGCGTATGCATAAGCCTATTTCTAAGCCTACGCCTAAGCAAAAATTAGTCTAAAGCTTAACGGTTTTTATTTTACACGTTTATGAACTGTGTACTTTAGCGTAACTAGTATTCCAGTCGATGCCAAAAGAACAAAGCCTAAACTCTGAGTGTACGTACGTGGTAATTTTAGCCTAGTCCTCTGTAAAGACGTTGTGCCAAGAAAATATCAGCACACCACCGCCACGCCATAAAAGTTAATGAGCCACTACTTAACAGCCTGAAACTATTCAAATTTTCCCCTCAGCGCTATAAAATCCAGCCTC
This sequence comes from Enoplolaimus lenunculus, assembly GCA_030248215.1. Lineage (NCBI taxonomy): Eukaryota > Metazoa > Nematoda > Enoplea > Enoplida > Thoracostomopsidae > Enoplolaimus > Enoplolaimus lenunculus. Next base: position 3,116 of record JASANG010002770.1, read on the forward strand.
ACATCCATAAACACAAAATATACCCAATGTTACAAAAAACATACCGATACGCGTGGATTAATTCCTCAGTTCCGGAAAACATAACGAATTCCGGATCTCTGAAACAAAAATTCGTATGTTTACTAACCGAAGGAAATAAACTGCTTGAATAAATACGCTCCAAATCGTCCGGAACAGCAAGAAACAACAGCAATTTTTGCCTCCCGCGATGATAGAGCACGTTGAAATATTGAAACGATAAAGTTAATATAAAGCAAGCTATCTGGTAAAAATTGCAGCATTTTTTCAGAATTTCGTGACTATACTAAACGGTTTTCAGTACCCACGGTGCAACCGAAGGCATAAAAAACCCGGAGCCGGTGCTCAACAAAGTTTGCCTGAGCAGAAGGTGAAGTAAAATCAGGTCATAAAAATGTTGAATTCGCAAAATATTAACTATAATCATGGTGCAACTGGAATTATAAAATACCGGAATCGGAAAGTTAAAAAAATACCGGAACCGGAAAATAAAAAATATTTGTTACCGAAAAATTCATTTTTAGCGCTATTTAATCGCTTCAATGCTGTAAACACACCATTTAGAATGCCAAAATCCTGAAACAAATGCAGTACTTAGGCGGAAGCATATGATAAATTATGGAGCATGGCACAAATTGAAAATTTTGGCAATACACGCTCGGACAATTTTAGATGATAAATAAGTTAGAATAATATGCCAATTTTCCTTAAATTTTCGAGCGAGAAAAAATTTCAATACCGAAAATACAGGAAAATTCCGGTGAAAAAATACCGGATTTCTTACCGAAACCGGATAGTGAAAAATACCAAATTTCCCTACCGGAACCGGAGTTCCGGTTGCACCCTGACTATAATTTAAAAATTAGTGTCAAAAAATCGTTCATAACGTTGTTTTTAGAAATCCGTGCAGTGAAACGCTTCAAGATTGTCATAATGTTACAAAGTAACTCATTGGAGAGTACAACTTTTATAAAACAACGAAATATTTAATTATCGAAATATTATTGTCGGAACCTCCGGCAAAAATTCTACCGGGGTCATAGTCGGAGGTCAATTTTTATTCATAAAGTTCTTGCTAGAAATCCGTGCAGTTAAACGTCTCAAGATTACCCCAAAGTTTCAAACTAACTCATTGAAGAGTACAATTTTTATATTATTATTGTCCGAACGTCTAGCAAATATTCTACCGGAGTTAGAGCCGGAGGTCGACTTTTTTTGCAGGAGCCGGAAACAGATCTCCGGTTACACCCTGCAGTATCTAATTGTAATGAAAAAATTCGCAACGTGCGTCGATGTTGCCTGACATCACAGGTAAAATATACCACAGCCGTTACTTTTTATCTGCAATCATGGTGGTCATATTGACTTCGTGGAGCCAATGATCGAAAGACGCTAAAATCGCTTGAACAAAATGATCTTTTTTCGCATCGCGAAACAATTGCGCACTTCGCGGACGTTCCGTCGCCAAATTTAACCAAGATTCAATATGAGACTCGTCAACTGCCTTCAAATATTGTATTGAAAACTGCATTAACATATTAGACTAAACCTCCTTAAGGAATTTTTGGTGCCAATGACTTTTTCTTTCAAAAATTTAAGTTCACCATCTAAAAATTTATTTTCAACCATATTACGTCAAATCACGTAACCAGTTCATTCAATTTGCAGTTGTAAAAAAGCCGATTGTTAGCAACGTTTATTCTTGAATGTCTTTTAGTACATAATTTAAGTCTCCACATTCCAGTTCAGCAATTATAACTATTCGGTTAGTCGATGAACTTCAACAAACTTACTAGTCCTTGATCAAACAATGGACTAAACTCGACATGTGACACGTTGTAGATGTAACGCGCAACGCTTTCAGCAATAATTTGAACGTTCTTAGACACTACTTTTGGATCAACATTTTCTCTGAAATCAATTTAAATAATAACAATTCGCATAATGCTTACGCGAGTAAACAATGAGTTACTGAGCATGTACATTTGTGATATGTTATAATGCTTGAATCGGAAAGCTTCTTAGTTAATAATGCACTTCGCTACAGGTCCCAGTTACGACTCTTCCAAACTTCAAAATAATTGCAGTAGCCCTAAATCCACGACGATATTACAACTTATCACTATCGAAAAATAGACGCTACAGTTCTTTGGAAATATGACTCCGTAGATTAAAAATTTTATTTTACATAAAATTAAATTAAAATCTAAAAGTTATTTTACCTTCTATCCAACATCGTTGATCGTTTCGGGTCTGAACTATCGTTAAAATGCGTCAACGAGTATCCGGGCAGTCGCTTCCAGCTGAACCGCTCGTGTTCCCAGTCCAAATATTCTTGTCCAAGTTTCACCTTTTTGTGCACCATCGTCACAGGTCGTCCCAATACTGAACCGACATGCTCAAGCTCCTTTAACAGACTCCTCTTACTCTGAGACAACACTTGCTAACATGTGTTATAATTATTTTAATATTTGGTAGAAGACAACACGCCCGACATAAATTAAGAAAACTGAAAACCTAATACAAACACTGCTAATGTGTACCAAAACAGTAGTAAAATTTTTTTACCACATACCTGAAGGAGTCTAGCACCAGGGCTGCCAGGTTTTGGCGGTTTTGAGGCGTAAAATTTCAAGTCATCGCCAACACCAATTGCATCCAGACACAGTGCAAAATCCAGATTTTGAATGGGATTATCTGAAAACGAATGACACTGTACACAATCATTAGCGTCTAACAACAATGTTGATTCTTAAAACACGAAAATTGGCTACATACAACACATGGTTTAAAATCAAAAAACGTACTAAAATCAATTTTTAAAATGATTACTTTTATATACCCCGTTCCGATATAAGATGAAGATCCCATACCATTTCAACAGGATTACCATGAACATAAACATTAAACTTAAATTCGCACCATGATGATCAAGCTGCTCGTCAATCCACATTTTCGTTCCAAGATAGTTGAATTTACCGCCGGCCGACAGCAAAAAAATGATGTTATGTCTAAAACACCCATCAAAAAAAATATTTTTATAGAATCGTCGTTAAGAGCAAGACATAGCCAAGTGAGACAAAAACCCGAATCTAAATTATATAAAACATCGTACTTGGTTATCTTTACTGTCATAATGAAAACCTACTTTGTAATTCAAACATAATATACGACTAAAAATTTTACTCTATCAAGAAAAGCTACCTTGGGCGCGTTTTACTATTCTGGTACAACTTCGACAGAACTCTTGCCAGCTCAAGCAACGCTGCAATGCCACTACCGTTCGAATCTGCACCAAAGGACAAACTCTAAAATCAGAGTGGCAAAGAGTTACCAATGCATAGCTTTTTGACTGGGATGCCACAACTAATACCACAAGTGTCCATTTTTAAAACCATTCTAACAAATAAAAACAATTATAACAAGACGGTAAAGTTTGCAGAAAAATGAATTGGTTTTGGTGTAGTTAAAATATTTAAAAGCTACAGAAACCGACGGCGTCTGACCGGTGCAGCACCAAACGAGTCGTAATGTGCGACAAGCAATATAGTACGACCATACTCCAAGCCTTCCATAGATGCCAAATGCCCCTAAACTAAATATATTTAAAATTACTTTCTCATCGCACTGTGCAGCATGCAATGATTACAACAGTGTAGATAAAAACATACAATGTGATTATGTTTTACCTTAATTAAATTACACAAAATGAAACAGATAAAATCTGCATCAGTTTGCACAGGAACAACAGTTTATTTATTCAACGTACTGGCCTTTTATGAAAACTGTATTGTACCTATCATAAACTATATTCATATTAGAATTGTCTCAGGGCCAGTATTGTTACCTTGGCTGGGGCTGTACCCGAGGCCCGGAGCCGGGACCGAAGCGGTATCAACCGGGGCCAAGTTAGAAAACCTAAAGATAACTATCAACATGAGCTACGATATACATAATAGGTGTATGGTGGCTAACAGTGTGAAAATAAACAATCTATATATTGTGTAAAATATACAGCAAACTGTGGAAAGATAAAAAGTACGGTGTACAGGAATTTCTTGTGATTTTCAAATTTTTAAATCGGGAACCGAGCGTAAAAAGTTTGGTTTTCATGCCAGTCAATTATGAATAGTATATAAGAACTGGCCCCAGATAACCCCCGGCAAAATAATAACGTGCTGGTTCCCGCCCCGGGATACTTCGACAGGGTGCAATCGGAAAATATTACAAAAAATGAAATTAAAATAAATTTTCGGTGTCATGTACTCTTTATTTTCGGGTTCTGTTTCCTGTAATTTTTTCGAATTTCGGTTCCGGCTCCGGTAAATTATAATTCCGGTTGCACCCTGATATACGTATATGTATATATACTTAAGAACAAGGTGCTGCACGTGCACGTACCACAACATTATGAATTTGATAATCGCTCATTGCGTTACCATACGAGTTAGTAGTTACCAACTGGAAACCATTCATTAAAAACGTCGCGATTAAAGCTGAAAATCCGAACGCAATTGTATATATAACACCAAACTTTAATTTGTAAATTTAACGAAAGTAACTTGATGTAATATATTCAATTTATCGAGATTTTTTTCTGAATATTTTAACCATCGTGCCAGCCAAGCTGATATGAAACAGTCTGGTATAATATACCTGGCGTTACCGCCGCAGTTCCTGGCTTCTCCACAGCTTGAAAATTTCCGCCGGGGGGCGTTTTCTTGGGCCCCCAGGAGTTTCCTGGGGGGCAGCTGATTTTGCTGGGGGGCAAACGGTCTTTATATAATTGTGCTTTTTTCAGTTCATTATTGAATTGTATTAGTTACAACGGGTATTTGTAACGCTATTAAAAATTATGAGTACTCAGCGTAATATAAAATAATATTTTGCCGAATGTCCGCCTCAAAAGAAGTCCAGGTCTTTACGTTTTAACATTGAAAATTTTTGACCTAGAAAAGTCCTGGGGGCCCCCAGCAAAAAAATTTGCTGGCGGGCATTTTGCTGGGGGGCGGACGAAAATTCCCCGGGGGCCTTTCCTGGGGGCGGTAAAATTTTCGCCGGGGGGGAATGAAAATTTCGAAAAGTGCTGGGCCCCCCGCCCCGCCGTGGAGAAGCCAGAGTTCTATTCAGAACGAATATCATTCTCGAGTAAGAACGCCAGGTCAGGCATGGGCCAAGAGCCAAAAAAATGTTTGCATCAGTTTACCTTGCGTCGCAGTCGAAGCGCTTTCAGCATCTGCGTTAGTCTCCAACGACTGTTTGATTTGAACAATTTCCGGCGTTTCTTGCATCAAATAAACCGGAATTGAAAACGTGTCGCTAAGAAGTGAAGATTCCAGAGCGACAAATCTCTGAAAAACAGAAACTACACCCACAACAAAACAAAAGTTGTTGAATTTCGTAAATACATAACACAGAAAACTAAAATATCAATCTGTACTGAACATTTTCTTGATCAAAAATAATACCTCAATTCATGTTCCCGAGCAAATGTTCAACCAAGTATTATTTGATACACCGTTTACAAATATCTTACATCATTGTCATCCTCACTGAGACCGGACAAATCCGCAGGTATTATAATAATAACAGCGCCTATAGATCGTTGTACGAGCGAATTAATCTCACTCAATGACGCTTCATTCCAACTCATTACAATACATTTACGCAGAAGAGTCTTTGATCGTGCGGCACGAGCTTCCATATTAATCGCGTGCACTCTGCTGCCTGATAACAAAAACATATAGAATGTAACAAAACCGCATTGACGTGCTCAGTAGTGCACACGACATAACACTGACTATATATTGTTTAAAAAGATAATTTGACTCAAACCTATTGCTGCCGATGTTTAGTTCTATTACGCATCACCTAGTAGATGCACATTCACCGCATTCTACAGTTCCAAGTCTGATAGAAACGTACAGATGCAACTTTTGACAACACAACAACTAGTATCGCAATCTATACGAAAATTTGCTACAATTAAATCGATAATCTTTCAAAAGAGAACAACAGTTCGGTTTTCTCAACAACAACCTCCCTTCAATGAAAAAACTTTATATACCATGTGCGACTCCTTGTAGATCAAAATGTTGCAGTCGATGTGCTCTGAACTCGCTTGTTGCAGTAACCACTGCTTTAGGTGACAGTAAAACGGACAGACTAACGGGGACAACGAAGCATGCATAAAAAATTACTATTATATTGCCGCGGGCTGTTTCAATTATTTCTTCGAGCATGATAAACTGATTCACTTTATTAACTTTAGTTTCTGTTTTGTGCTTGCTTAAATATCAAAATGCAAACATTACCTTGCTATTTCTATTTTCGTTCGAAATAGAAATAGCAATCGAAAATGCTTATGTACATTTCCTTATATACTATATCTACTAGCTACCAGATTACCGGTTTACTGAGTAACAGCTACTGGTTTCTCTAATGCCTTTCACCACATTATAAAGAAGAATATTGCAATGAGCGTAGCAGAAGCTTAGTATTAGACTCCACATTGTAGCCACTTTCGGTGTTTGTTTTATAATGACTCATTTAATTTTGATATGTCAATATCTTTAACAAACTGATAACCAAATTGCCTAAACTGGAAAATTAACTTTAGAAATTAAGCCCAGCATAGGTAGAGAAATGGGACCGAAACTTGGAATACAGTTTTGTACTTTTCGTGTTGTAAACGTAAATTTCCAAGCAAGGAAGAGGTTATTTAACAGTTAAGCATATGCCGAACATCGATAAAACCCCTCTGTATGGTGCTAACAGTGTATTAACAGTGAGAAACTTTTTCGCCTGCAAAAGCGAAGGTTCCTTTTACCAATGTGACCAGACCTACTGAGGTACGCGAAGTCGTACGTTTCCGGATGTAGTATATATAAAAAAACCTAACCATGTGTAGGTATATTTTCGATTTCTCCTTGGTAACTAAGGTTTTGCGGGGTTAAAATCGTAACGACAGGAAACGTAAACATTCCTTTAACCAGTGTGATTCAGAGTTTATGTTGCTTTTCGTTTGTAAACATTTCAACATTGAAGTTGTTCTGCAGTTCATATTTAAATTTAAATGAAACCACGACGCATGCAGCGGTAATACAGAGTAAACATTATCCGTGTCGCCAGTAAAAGACCGTAGTGGTGGGGTGATTAAATCATAAGCGCAATTTTAAAATTGGCATACCTTTAAATATGAGACTCTGAAAGCCTTTAAGAATAGTCAAAACCTAGCCAAAGTGTTTTACGTGCGCCAAAAGCTTTTGTTTCTGGGTATGGTGTATACTGCAGAAAGCCGAATAAGAGGGGGGAGTGATATCTTTAACCACTCCAGGGGGAAACCCCCCGTTACGGACTGTTATTTATTTTTACCCTCCCTCCACCGCCCTTCGTTACTTGCATATATCCTGTATTGCATAGCAAGAATTCGTTAAATTGAACGTTTTATTTGTCTTGTATCAAACGCTTGGACGATAATGCAAGGTTATACTTTGGGATCTAAGTACTTTCAAAACTTAAGTATGCTCTAAAGTTTTGCAGCCAATTTGTTATGTCCAGGGGTCATTTTGCATAAGAATTAGACCTAATTGACATTTATGAACTCTAATTAGGGTTTAGGGATTCTATCTCCTTTACGGACACTTATTACGGAAACAGACTTTTATTGACTGGGACTCAAAATGTGGGCCCCCTCTTATTTATTACCACCTCTTATTCGGGTCACTATAGTACAACTGCTTTATAAATCAGAATAAGTTAAAATCTATGCGTAAGCCAGGGTAGATTGTTTTGTCGCTTAGGTAGGTATGCTTTTCAGGGTTACCACATGAAGGTTACCTCTAGGTCCGGCAAATATTGCCCTTTGGCTCCAGCTATGGTACATTTTTTGCGGACGTTTCCCAAATTTGCGTGGGATGTGAAACTCTGCATTTTTATAAAGAAGTCACATTTGACAAGCTTGATTGTATTTTAATTAAGCGTGATTTTGAACGCTTTCATAAACGCCTCACAAAAACACTTTAAAGTCTACTAATTTCCCCCACACAAATGTTTTTCAGATGACGCCGTACTGTCTGCAAATATAACCACCTTATAGTGCCATTTAAAGTAACCATGGGTAACGGTATCAGTGAACATCAAGAACTGCCAGAACCGGCTGAATTCACACCGATGTGCCTTAGTTTTCGTTCACCTGGACTGGTCAAAGTAGTTTACGGAGATGATTCTGCAATATCTGCGATACGAAATGCAATCGAAACTACATGGGGCGCAGATCGCATTTATGAAGTTCATCATCAACCCAATGCGCAAACTTTTTATCTGAGAGGTAAAATATTACGAACATTATATTCACCGTTCGCTAGGTCCGAGTATAAACTGAAGGATTTATTTCTATCGAGCCCATCCTATATATGCCACACAAATAAGGCGAGATCAACTTAGACACCTTAAGATACCTAAAGCCGCTCTGCATACTACAACATAGAGAATCCTGAGCAGTATGTAGCCACATACCTTTTTGCGTTAGACGTGCCAAACATTTCGTTATTTTTTCCACGCAGCATAGTTAAATTCTGCGAACCTTACAGTAACATTGGCCCGCAATGTTAAAAATTTGCTTTCATTTAGTTATTTTTGCTATACAAGGATAATTTAATCAGCCTGATAGATGTTTGTACATTTCAACTGTATTGGTATAGAAAAACAAAACATTATTTAAAATTTATGCCCAGATACTCGTTTACCGTTTCCATTATTGTTGTACTATCTGCAGGGTATAACTTAAAAAATAACAGAATCGGAACCGGAAAATAACAAATGCTTGTTACCGAACAATTTATTTAGTTTTAACACTATTTTATCGCTTTTAATGCTGTAAACACCCCATTTAGAATGCCAAAATTCTGTAACAAATGCAGTAGGTGGAAACATATGATAAATTATGGAGTTATATGGCAAAATTTGAAAACTTTGGCAATACACGCTCGGACAATTTTAGTGAAATAAGTTAGAATAACATGCCAATTTTTCTTAAATTTTCAAATTAGAAAAATTTTCAATAGAGCAAATACCGGAAAATTTTGTGGAAAGATACCGGATTTATTACTGGAACCGCATAGTGAAAAATACCAGATTTCCCTTCCATAACCGGAGTTCCGGTTGCACCCTGATTATCGAGGTTTAGAGCTACCTACAGGGGACGTTGCATGAAACACAAAAAGCAGCTGCAGAGTATACGTGGTGTATAGTTATCCAAAATTATAAAATATGACTGTAGCTTTGAACATACCAGAAACGTATTCCCAGTGTTACTAAAAATTCTAACTCAGCCCGCCAAGTGCATGCGGCAATTTACAGAGGCAGCTGGGTATCGCAAGTTTTAAATTTTGTGACTGTATTTGCACATCGAAACTGCGTAAAGTTAATGAAGAGAACTTTGAGCCCTATTCTACACACGCAAAAACTTTTGGCAGCGAAATTGACACGTGCAGGTTTTAATAGAAAATCCCTTCCAAACGCTTGCCACTGCTAATTTCAGCTGCAAGTTTTCACTGTCAAAAACTTGTCCGTACGAGCAGAGTTTTAACCCGTTCCAGGGACTCCATTCGACGGCACCAACCGTCACGAATCGATGTTGATCAAATCAATGGGCTGTAATATTCTTCGCGAGTTACACAACACCAGATGGGACCTTGATGTGTGCGGCAACTTTACCATCGCGAACGACCTCTCAGAATGGCTGTTTAGCCGTAATACTGCAACTGCCGCTACAGAAGACATTGCTCTTGGAGGTCGGGGAGGATATTTTAACGACGACGGCGAATTTGTTTATGGAGACACTGAATCGCTACAAGCGGCAGCTGCTGGGAACCAAGAAGGGGGTAATGGAGACGATTGGGGCTCCTGGGCCTCTGGTGCTAAAGATGCAGGCGCGGCTCCGGTTCCGTTTGTTCGTTGGCTTCGGGTGATATGTTTGTCGTTCGCTGACGAAAATTGTATTCAGTTAATCAACGCCGGTGATGAACAGGAGCTGTTGACTGAAATGATTGATCATTTGCTCAGCAATTACTACGAACCGGAAGCTGGGGGAGAACTCGAAGGCTTGGAACATCAAACGGAAACATTGGATGTAAAGTTGGGTTGTTACCAGGGGCTCGGTACGGTAGGGTATGCTATCTAATTCGCTAAACTATTGAGACCCTGGCATAACTGCCGAACCTACCTCTGAGGGAGCTCAATGTTCACGGGAATTTTGTCTAATTTCCCAGGTTTCCTAAACACCCTCATCGAGCAGCCATACTACATCGTCCTTAGTTAGAGGAATAGATTTGACCTGGTTTAAAATGGTTCAAAATTCCTACGTGCACTTCTTGAATTCTGTAGCTGCCCCAAGCCGGACGCACCTGTTGTTGGTTTTGTGTGTAAACTATAACAACCACAACAACATCCCATTTGCTTGCTATGGGATGCAGTGGAAAATCTGTAGTTGTTTTTTCGAGAATCACAGCCTGATTAACAACTTTTTTATACACAGCAAACACGAGCAATCTAGTGTCAGCTGTGTGCCTAAAATTGCATTTATACAATGCTCACGGTCTGACAATTTACTAAGCATTAAGCTCCTATAGCTCTGATGGCTCAAGTAAAGAACAGGGTCAGAACGTTTTCCTGCAGGGCTGTAAAAGTGTAAGGTTAAGCTTTGGATTAACTTTTTTGCTTAGGCTTAGGCGTAGGCTTAGGCTCAAGAATAGGCTCATCCTTACGCTTAGGCATAGGCTGAAACTTAGGCTTCGGCTTAGGAATATGCTTATGCCACTGTTCCGGCCCTGTTCTATACATGGGCTGCTCTGCCGCTCCAATGGCTCACGTTCGAATCATAGATTGAAAATGTGTCTGGAATGAAATACGAAACATTAACGTGATAATAGGTTATCACTCGATATTTTTCAGGAAGGCGTCTGTTTCTATGTGCCCGAAAATCCGTGGACGCGCGAAGATGCAAGCCGTAAAGACGGTCTGAGAATGATCATCAAACTGATTGGAGCACTTGAGTTGTCCGATTACAAATTTGTCGGTCGAATGCGGCAAAAGCAAATATTTGAAGCGTTGTTTTTTGCGTTGGATCAAAAAACGTATGACAAAGATGAATTGCAGTCGTCGAAAGGCAGTTTAACTGAGACCGAAGTTGATTCTGAAGAAGAAAACTGTCCTGTGGTACGTAAACTGTATATTCTCGGACACCATTCATATATACTGCCACAGGGCAGGAGTAGTTTAAACCAGCTGGCCTTGAGCCGTATACCTATTGAAATAAAATTAAATCAGTTGTCCTACCCGGTTAGCAACAGCTTTTTAAACCGTGAACCGCTATTGTTGCGGATCTCAAAATCAATATCGAAGTAGGATACTCCAAATACAGAAACGATGTTAAATTTTGAAATTAAGCATACACTGGTTTAAAGGTGACAAGTCTATATTGCAAACTTGCCAACTGGTAAATATATTTTTCGTTTTAAACTGTCTAATTTTAGGACTACGGATTTGACATGAAACGGTTTGACATCAACGAGCCAAAAGCGTTTCTGTTGTGCGTTGAACGGACTGGGAGAATGCGAGTTATTGATGCACCGGATGACGTCATTGAACTCATTAGAGAAACAATCCTAGAACGCTGGCCAAAGGGAATTCAAAAGGAACGATACGATCTGAAAGATGGGCGAATTTGGGAAGTGAGAGTAAGTTTGTAAACCGGTGTTGGAAAGATTGAATTTCGGTCCTAAAGGAATGCATCCAAGGTTACTTTTGAAGCACTAGCTCTAGATTAAACATATTTCCAAGCTCAAATGCCTAAGCCTAGGTGTAAAATAAGTGTTATTTCTATGTTTTTATAATGTTAGTATTTCAAAATTAACAGGTTTCACGTGGGTGTTTCAAAGATCCGCATACTGTAACACCTAACATTAAAATAAATCAAAACAACTTGTTTCTGCTAAATTCGCAAAAATATACCGCTCCAATATATTTTCTTTTAAATTATTTGATAGGTGTTATCGGTATGCTAGCCGAGAAGTGAGGTGCATTTAAAAATCTGGTAAAAGTTTTTGTTCCACATTTTAACCGTTTTGGTTTAAACCCAGCTTCACGGCAATCCATGGCAAGTACATCCGAACGAAGACGTCAAACAGAAAGACTTAATCATCGGGTTGTTTGAGTCATTTTCACGTTTCGGTTGGCAACTTTTCGCCGCAATAGATCCGTCACGAATCGCAACCGACAAAGGTGTTCTGATATTCCGGGCATCGCGGGCAGAGTCAATACAAGTCGCTGCTGTCAAACCGGCACTGAGTGATATCTTAAAAGTTGTCGGTGCTGGACGTGATATGGAAGATGAGTTGCGCGATGCTATTCTTTGGGCCTGGCCGTTAGGTAAATATATTTACGGCCGTGGCTGTTATATAATTCTTCTCAAAGTTACTCTTAGGGTTGGGAGGCGTATAGCGTAAACCTAAGCCTTACGGCGGCGCTATTCTTTATTCCACACTGTCCAACGCCCTTCGGCAGCGTACGACAACAATCGTGAAATGCCACATTGCACAGCATAACAATGTTTAAATCAATGTTTTTGCCTTGTGTCGCCGGAGGATACCGATTGGCGGCCACACCACCACTATAGCGTCGGTGCAGGTACGCAACGTTAACCTCCTCATGTGCACACCGAATAAACCTTGTGTACGGTCACCACGATCCAACATGGCAGATGTCATGATTGACACCAAAAACAAAAAATTACCCAAACCTATTGAACGTATTCCAGAAATGCTACAAAACTTAGAATATTCCTGATTTAATGGTTATTTATATAAAGGAAAAACGAATTTCAGTTTCGCTAAAAAATTTTCGGATACATTCTGCCGAACAGCACCAGAAGTAAACTTATTGTTTGTCCTTTATCTATGTGAATTGATTTGTAAAAATCAGTTGTTTATCCAAAACTCAGCGTTTTTTGCTATTATTCTTTATCGGTATAAACACGTCAACATGATTTTGCCGTAGGTTCTAATATAATTTATCGTATTTATTACATATAAGTGGTTAAATTACGCCACTGAGATCGGACTTTTAATTTCGTTTCTTTAGTTTTTATTGTTGGCGCGTAGCATTCATTAACTGAATGGATGATATAGAGTGTACATTGTTTCTAAAATTATTTCTGACCGCATCAACGTATCAATCAGAAACTATTGTAAAATATAACCAACAAAAAATGTCCTGCTTGTTAAAGCTTGTATGCTAAGTGAGAATTGAAATTTTCCCCTCCAAGGTCTCAAAACTGACCTTCGGTGTGGCCTACAGAAGGTGAAGTTGCGAGTACTGTAGAGACCCAAATAAGAGGAGAAGATAATAAGAGGGGGTCCCCATTTTGAGTCCCAATCAATAGGAGTCCGTATCCCTAATAAGAGTCCGTAAGCGGATAGAGTCTCTAAACCCTAATTTGAGTCCATCCATAGCGTACTTAATTTTTGAAAATACATTCCTAAGTATAACCGTCCATTATAGGTCAAACTATTGACCCAAGAGAAATAAACGTTTAATTCAACGGATAGTTGTAATACTGGATATATATCAGTAACGAAGGGCGGCGGAGCGTGGGTGAAAAATAAATAACAGTCTGTAACCGAATAACAAGGGGTGCCCTGTGGAGAGGCCACATAATTATCAGTCCCCCCTCTTATTCGGGTCACTATAGTAATATGGTTCAACGAACGGGGACAACTGTAGTACTCTCGGCGCAGTGTGTAGCAAAGTGCCGTTGGGCTGAGTTACCGGGGCAGAACTATTGGCTGGCTGCACAAACGTGCTGCAAAGACACGAACACTAACTTTTCATTCTTCTCGAATTAGCATTCAAACCCGTTCAAATCAAATTAACTAATGATGCACAACTTTAAAATAAATATATTAAACGTGAGCTGCAAAAATGGAAACCAAGTTTTAACTGTCGATGATTCATTTGGGCGTACCTAGGCTTTTGTACAGAAAGAGTCGCGTCCCAAAGCCAATGCGCGTCTAAATCAATTGTTCTGCAGTAACAAATTGTTTTATTACCATAAAAAAGGTTTCGTAGCATTTAATCAGACCATAATCTGTAGACTCCATTCTGGTTGCGCATACGAATGTTACTTGTTTTAGGCATCGAAGAAGAACTCTCGTTCCGCAATGGCGAGTCACTCGTCTACAAACTCGAAGGTCACCCATGGGGTGGCTCAGAAATCGACCTACTATTCGCCAAAGCGCTCCTTATATCCGTCTTGCGGCGACTACGGCTAACAGGTGCTTGGCTTCCGGTAGTTGCGGCAACAGTCGACGCACTGCCAGTTGAAACCGGAACCGAAATTGGTCCGGTTTCAAAACAACTTTGTCAAATTGATACGATTTATATCAAGCGAGCGTTTGATTCTGATGACAGGCCCGGATCCGGATTTGGATCGCCGTATGAGTTTGAGGGTGGGGGTGGTGGGGGTGAATGGGGAGGCGATGATGTTCCTGGCGAATGGTGACTCGTTTTGGCTATAGGAGAGTTAAAAGGCAGCCACAGCTCCACAACCAAAATTTGTTTAGTTGGGGGTAAGGAAATAACGAGCAAAGAAATCTTTTCTAACATTTAAGTCTTTTAATTCTGTTGTATAAATTTTGCGTTGGAGGAGTGAAAATGTCCGCAGTAGGGCTGTCGTATAGCCGCGTTCAGCAGTTGTGGAACCGGCAGGGCAAGGGTGTTAGTAAAAAAGAAAGTTTCCGAACGTTCAGGGTAAAATGGAAGGTTAAGTGCAACTTACAGATAATCAGGAGCCGCTCCTGTATCATTGTGAACAGTGATCTTGTCGGTGAGTTCAAATGGCTGGCAGTGTCGATCATAGAGAATTTCTGGTCGCGCTGCTGTTTCCAAATCATACAAAATCTCAGCATCTTGCAGAAATGTTACTGGTATGGTTTCTGATCCATAGCGACAGATATTAGGGATAGAATTCTTGTTGTATAATAAAATCATATTTTGTTAGTTGTTAGTGATAATTGCAAAACAATTGTGCATTAGAATTATATCCAATATATGTGTTTGCCTACAATGCTTGCTGTTCTTCAACTTCCTATTTGTTTTAGATATTTGTTTTTAGTATTATAATGGTTGCCGTTAGCAGCTTGGTAGAGTTTCCTGTATATGTTTCGTGCATTACTTTTATTATGATTAGCTAAAATTAGTGTCCATAATTTCGCTGATCGAAGACTTTTTCAGTCTGCTCGATCATGAAATATCCTACTGTAGTTGTATTGATTAATCATGAGAATACTTTACAGAGCAATATGTTTGTGTAGCTTAGAAATCTACATTTCTATTTTGCGTCTATATACTAAATAAATACCTTTTTTCTCGTAACACATTTTATACTAAATCCAATTCTAGGGTTGTTGTGAAATTCAGGATATTTCCTTAGGTCACCTAGTTATTCTTTTTTTCACTGAAGCATATTGCAGCGTTTGGTGAAACTGTTCAAACAGAAATGACATATAATGTTCGAGTACAATCAGATGGCTTCTTCCAGCTGCGTACAGAAACCACACAACCACAGAAAATATTACAGTCAGCCATTATGCTGAAGCAATGACGTGCGTTTCATGGCTGAAATTATTGCTAAATGTTTACTGATTGCCATTCCTATTCGCCTTACACCATTCAAGTAAAAACTAATGCCCCACTTAAAAAAGATTAGCATTTTTATTGCACGTTCAACCAACAAGGAATGCATAGCGTGAATGTGCTACCATACCAAAAATTTAATGTAGTCAAAAGTAAACATATATTGAAAACTGTTAATGGAATAGAAATATGTCTAGCCTATTGGCTATATGTGTTTTTAAGTTTATGTCAACTTTAAACAACTGTAAATATTGTAACTTTAAGAGTGCTTTATAAGCCTAACTTAAGTTCTAAGACAGACTAGGCGTAGCCAAGGCATTCATTTATAGTGTGGTTTTATGTTGGCTATGCCTTGGTATTAACCCATGCCGCCAATGTTCGTTTTAAACACTTCGTCGCGTGGGGCAAACTGTGTTGCGCATACTATTGTTCCACACCGGCTGTCGTACCACTGGATCTTGTTGTTGTTTATCATTTGTCTGCTGTTGTTGCCGACCAACACCCTGTTGCGGTTGCTGTGATGATCCATGTGCTTGCTTTGTCGTATCTGTTGCCGCAAACTTTCCAATTGTTGCCGTCAACAAAAGCGACAATTATCCACAATCCTTGAATGTATCAGTTGCATGCCAACCGTTTCTGGACGATGTTCGCCCTACAACTGCCGCAGTTTTGGACAAGCCCATTCTGCCAAGCGGAGGCCTTCCGGCCCCTCAGGCATGGTTACCGCGCATACACCACATGCTCCAGCGTGTTGCGTTGCAGCCGTCCCTGTGCCGTTGGTACACATGGTTCCGTTCGAACGAGTGGCCTTATGACCGGTATACTAAGAATTTGGATTCGCTTGCCTCAACTCCAGTTGTGCAACGACCGACATCTTAGTCGACCTTTGACACACTTGAGGGTGAGTCCTGCACACAAAATATGTTGTCTTAAAACTTCAAGGCTTCTATTTTGTTTAATTTTCAAGACATAAATGTCTTGTATTTCAGACATTATTAGCCTTAAACTACTCAGAAGGTCGTTTCTTAAATGATTAAAACATAAATGTCTTATATTCAAGAAATTGCTATTGCCAATTTATAAGGAGTTTTATGTATGTAAAAAAGTTGCTTCGTTCATATTCTAAGAAAGGTTATATAAATCATCGAATTTCAAACTATTTCGGGTTGAGCTCTAGCTCCCCCCAACTTAAGTTTACGTCGTATCTTAGGTTGTAAGATTATGGTATTGGGTTGGGCTTTAGCCCCCAATTTTGGAGTCGGATTCCATGGCAAATCTCTGTGTTTTAATGTTTCAGACATATTTGTCTTATATTTCAGAAATATTTTTCTTAATCGTTTACAAAATAAAGTCTTAAATTTAAGGCATTTAAAGTGTGACAAATTTTAGGCCAATATTTCTGAAAAATTTAAGAAATAAAAGTCTTGAATTCAAGACATATATATCTGGAGTCTGTATCAAGACATATATGTCTGCAGTCTGTATCAAGACATAATTGTCTACCGGATGAAATTTCCGCCTTGTGCCACAGAAATAGCTCCTATATATAGCAGCGGTCCTGATACGTGATTTTTAATCAAATGATTTGTGTTGAATTCTGCGTTGCAAAACATAATAAGAACTACGTGTAATTGTAAAACAAGCAGCCTCTAAAAGCGGCAATGGAGACGGGGTAAACAAATAAGATCAACGTCCTGAAAATGCTACATTCTTCTTTCCTTAATCTATTGAGTTTGTAGCAACAATAGACAATTAATGTGGCCCATCGAGTCTCGCAATATACGTCAGAAATTTCCACGAAGTATAGATACGTAAACAGAGTGTTATCAGTGGGTTGTCGTCAAAGTACTTAAACATTTCTCATTAACCTGCCCGCTGCCAAAAATGCAGCTTCGATAGCAATCAGAAATCTGTTTATCGTCTTGTAGTAACGGTTAACAACCCGCTTTTTCAAAAGTTCTTACAGAACCTAAGTTGTTCCAAACCGCTTAAAATGTTAAATTTATCGCGTAACCCTTCCGCAACAATCCGCTAAAATTTTATGCAGACAGTATAACCTGAAATTGTACAAGCTACAAATTTTAGTAACGTGACTGCAAAAAGTTACCAGAGTAGAATTAATTAATGTTTCCTACAGATATTATCACTAAAGTTCTGTAATTAGTTATTGGCTAAAACTTTGAGTGCTTCACATTTTCTATTCAGAATTTGAATATAACCACATACTGGGGCTCCTGTTTAAAATGCAAATCATTTTTCGTGTGTCCTATTTCTGTAAAAACACTTTACTTAAAACACTTTGGTTATATTTTATTAACTTTTTTAAGTATAAGTGTACTAAATATTAAGTAAATCTTTGCTTAAATAATGTTAATAAGTAAAACTGCTGATGTCGTTTCCTAATTAATTAAGTAAATGTATATAAAGCTAACAATTTTGTATTTGCTTACAATTAAGTAAAACTTTGCCAAGCACCATAGTAAGTAAAACTGTCACTGAAATGAGCAAGTTTTACTGAATTTTAAGTATATTTTTAAAGTGAGTACTTGTTACGTTTATGTATATGTCTATAAATTTTTTAATTTAAAAATAAGATATGCAAAAACAATATCAATCAAGAATAAGACATAAATTGTTGACAAACATTCATTGAGTAAAGTACCGAAATGGATAGTGACAAAAAAACGCTAAATGGCGAGAAATGACAGCTTTTGTAGTTCTTATAATTAGGAATCCATATAAGTTTCCCTCAATAATTAACACGGTGAGACTTCACGGAAGAGTCGTAACTAATAGCCTCTAGCACCTAAGTCAACTGTCTTGTCCATTAGACTTCGGCCATCCGACCAGGACAAAATTTTGTGTACAATGTACTGTGGATTTGTGTTTTCCATATAAACAAAGTACAAACGTGCATTATGCATATATACTTAAAAATATGCAAATCACCTTGATGGTAAACACAGCAAGATCAAAAATAGGTTTTTCAAAATCAGGGGGACAAATAGGGCTTATTTAAGAGGTCACTTATGAATTAACCCTCGAAAATTTTGAGTTCTTTCCCATGTTGTTGAAAACAGAATTTTATCAACTTTCATTTACCTTAGAAAACCAAAATTTCATTAAGTAAGCTGGAATTATAGTCTTTTCCTTTTGCAAATTTGGTAAAATTTACACCCCGAAACATCGCCTGCTTTTAATAGAGACGGCCTCCAGGCCGTCTCAAAAATAAAATTGATCCACACAGGTTTTTAAAATTTAGGTGTGCTTTATTCCAGCAAATATTCAGGAACGCGTGATACTATGTAAGCTTTAAACTGCGTCCACTGTTTAATATTATTACGGGAGAGTCAGAATTAGTCTAAAGCTTAAACTGACTGTATTATAGTTCCTCCAGAAAACGATCCGGTCCTGTTCTATACATGGGCCCAAGTTTCGAACTCAACTTTATTTGGACGCGGAGTCATTTATGCGCTATAATCAGGGATAATTGACATCTATGGACTCTAATTAGGGTTTAGGAACTTTATCCGCTTACGGATTCTTATTAGGGATACGGACTCCAATTGATTGAGACTCAAAATTGGAACCCCCTTTTTATTACGCCCCCTCTTATTCGGGTCACTGCAGTAATAGAAAAATTCTTAGTTGCAAAAATTTTACATCCCCCCTTTAACAATGTTTCACTCCTGAACTAATAATTTCTGGTTACAGAGCTCAATTTTTGCTTAGCCCATTTACGTATCTCGACGTTGTTTAATAAAAATTTACAAAATGCCCTGAAGCGCATACAATTTTTCATGATAAACAAATTTTCTCCATAAACGTACAGTGTCTTCCGAAATTTTTAAAACATCAAAATTTAAACGTATTTGCATCTAGTTGCAATTAGTTTGTGTTAAAAGCGTTTTATCAACTGGCAAACATTGCAGCGCAAATACACGCTGATGCAAGATTTTACTAGCAACTTCCATATATTTTTCACAATTTTCGGTATTTTTCTGGAGCTTGCATTTGGTGCACAATATATATATATTATAGTCAATTCAAATCAATCAAAAATTAACCCCCACCAATTCAGCTGTAGCTTTTTATCCAGCCCTGCTCAAGTTTAAACGTAAGCCTAAACACTATTGTTACTACAGCCTGAGCACGTCTAAAGCCTAAAGCTGGTGAGGTAGCGGTCATAAAGATTCGTTAATACTTATATCTTAAAAATTGTACAGCATATTGTTCGTTTGGGATCTTTTAACTGATATATTCGCATTAGCACGTTCTGGTTTCTGTGTTCGTATTCCCCAAAGTGTATAGCATAAGTTACCTATCACTATTTATTTGATAGGTTTATCTGTAACTCACAAGCAAACTGCGGAACGGTAAACTTAAGAATTCTGTGCAATTTCTGCATTTGATACGCCCCACGTGTGTGGACGTAAGATATGCAGCTGCTATGTAGTTCGCTTGCATGAAAACCTATCGCTAACTGGCAATTGGTGGTACACGCAGTTAAAAATACAGGCTCTTTTTGCGCTCCCTTTTATGCTCATTTACTCTAAAAATGTGTGTAGCATCTTAACCCCTTCTCACATTGAGTTGCCTGTAGGCAACTAAGCGCAGTGTATATACGTTAAATAGTATGTATCGCACCGTGTTTAACAATAGCAACACGTATACATAGTACTAAATAACCACAAGACGTGAGAGCCCCATAGCTCAGTGGTGATGGTATACGCCTCCCACTCCAGTCACCGGAGTTCGAATCCTAGCATAAAAGTAGGTCTCAGGATAAATAGAAAATATTCATGTGAGAAAGGGTTAAGCGAAAAATTTTCAGTTTACTATCTATAACCCCTTCTCACATTGAGTTGCCTGTAGACAACTAAGCGCAGTGTATATACGTTAAATAGTATGTATCGCACCGTGTTTAACAATAGCAACACGTATACATAGTACTAAATAACCACAAGACGTGAGAGCCCCGTTGGGCTCGAGCGTCAAGCTCCTGTAGCTCAGTGGTGATGGTATACGCCTTCCACTCCAGTCACCGGAGTTCGAATCCTAGCATAAAAGTAGGTCTCAGGATAAATAGAAAATATTCACGTGAGAAAGGGTTAAAACTGTTTACCAGCTGGTGATATGCTTAGCATGTTTGAAAACCTATTACTTGTAACTGATGATAGTTGTTCCTAAACAGTTGCGAATATGGGCCGTATATAAAAGTAGCGCAAATACCGACAATCAGCAACAAGCACCCTGTATGAAAGTAAAAAAGCAGAGCGACCATAATGTCGCATCAGACTTTCGAAATAAATTGGCGTTAAAGCTATTGAAGATAATGTTCGGTTAAGTAGTTTAATTCATAATATATCAAAACATCTGGTGAAATTCGCTTTAAAAATTGAAAAATTATCTGAAAATTACATGTTTTTCCAAAAAATCAGACCATACATTACTGAATAAAAAATATACATTCACAACTAAAATGATTGCCTTGCTTACACTCTGCGCAATAGTCCTGTGCGGCCAAAATATAGTCAAGGCACAGTCACAGACCGGAACAATTAAATGCCACTGCAATGGCAACTATAACGACGTTGCACAGTATGTTCGCAACAACGATGCCAATCCAATAGCGCAACAGATTTTTGAAGATTTGACATGCGATATTGAAGACGGCGCTGACACTGGGACTTGTACGTTAACTCCTGAAACGTGCGGACCCGGAACGAAATGCCGAGCGGCGATGGCGACTTCGTTTGGAAAGGAGGAAGAAGAATTCGAAGTGTTTCCAACTTGTATTAAGTGAGCTTGACACTAATTATGCAGGTGAACTACTTGACTAATTTTGCCTAAAGGATTGTACGATGTTTTCTTGCACTTACGCTATGCATCGTACATATTTAGGCTTAAGCTTTAAGCTAAGATTTAGAAAAAGGCTGTCTTTTCCAATGCATATTACCCTGATCCTAAGCCCAAGCACTGCGTGGGAAAAGTGTATGAAAGCCTACAGAGCCTAAGCTTAAAGACCGATTTCCAACTAAGTGTTTTAAACTGTTTTAACAGATCTTGGGTAACCTTTCCATTTCATATATGTTGTAGTTTAGACCAAGTTCCACCATAACACCAGTATAGCTACTGTAATAACCCGAATAAGAGAGGGAACTAATATTTATTTGGCCTCTCCAGAGGGTACCCTAACTGTCATTCGGTTACGAACTGTTGTTTATTTTAACCCGCCCTCCGGCGCCCTTCGTTACCGATATATATCCGGTACTGTAACCATCCTTTAAAATTTCCAACTCAACTTTATTTGGTCCTAGAGTCATTTATGCACGCCAATAAGAGATAATTCACATTAATGGACCCTAATTAGGGTTCTCTATCCGCTTACGGACTCTTATTAGAGATACGGTATCCTATTGATTGGGACTCAAAATGGGGGCTCCCTCTTATTACCCCCCTTTATTCCGGTCACTACAGTACCCAGGATAACGATGCTCGCTCAGTTATATATATTTCCGTTGGCTGGATTTTAGATATTTATTTAGTTATTTATTTTGGCCAACCAGAAGTCGTTGCTGCCGCGGTTAGCCACTCGTAGAGCTTTCTCGATTTGCTCTACCAAAAATTCTTTTGTAGAACAATACTGCCGAACGGTGCGTTCAACATGGGCTGCGCTTACGAATTCTATAAACACGAAAATGAGCAATACGACTGCATCCGACTCCGGTGCTCTGCGTTGAAATTCCTCGGGATCCCTTGCGACGAATCTGATTGGACAAAGTATCCGTTTGTCGATATAATGTGGTCGTTTGCTTGTCATAAAGACTTCTGTAATGACGTCGGGTTTCATGTTGGATGTGCGAGCATGGGAAATGCACCGAGCGATGCTGAACAAGTGCTAGCGCCATTGGTGGGAAACAAATAAAAACAAATTGCTATACATTTGAACAATTCAAGTTGGCCCATGTTATTAATTATAGGGTCCAGTCCACTGAGAGACTTAATAGAGACCATGAAGATTTTGTTTAGGCTTAAACTCAGGATGAAGGTCCCTATAATTTCACATGGCCGAAACGTTTTATTTTGAGTAATTAGCTAGCATAGTGTTTATTACAATATGATTTTATAAAATTTTGAATGCCGGTTGCGTTGCTGACTGAAAAGCTGCTAAAACTCTGGGAACAAAATTTTGAACGATAGCGCTTATCCTTGGCACTCCCTATAGCTACACCGCTGCGTCTGTCACACACTGAAATAGTGGTCAAAATGTACCCCTCAACGAAACAGGTTAAAATATAATTTTCACGTATCCTCAAACCACAAAAGCACACAAATCGCTATAAATCTTTCGGCTTCCAAATCAGTAATTGGCGATTGATAAAAGGCCAACAATATGACAAACATTTGTACATGACACCACACATATTTTAGAATACTTGAACTTAACTTAACGTACGATTTTAGCAATGGCAATATATAGGTTCAGAATGAGTATAGCTTCAAAGGATATTCTTCACAAACCTGAACCGAAACGCTAAAGTAAATGTGCCATTGCAATATTTAAATTTTCAGTATAAATTTCAGAAAAAGAAAAAGGATTGATTTTCACAAGTCTAATAATAAAAAACATCTCCAAATTACAAATTACAAAATGATACCATTCAAACGTGAGCAGTTGTGTATTTGCAAAGTATTTACGCCGAAGACAGGGTGGAAGCGGGGCGCACTTTTACCTATGCTTCTAGATACGGGTGCAATGCAGAAAACTAGGCAGAAAACACACATACTAACTATTTCAATATTCATTATCACACGTGATAGGCATTTTCATGAGAGTGTAATTGTATAAAGTTGTCTTGAAAACAAAAGTTCTGTCTCGTTCGTTAAACTCACATACAAAATCTTTATATTTTATACCTTCCCAAAATAAACAACATAACTGCGTCGCTGTTTTAAGTTCATCCGACAGCGGGTGAGTCTAGAAATTTAGCATTTCAATACACATTCAATTGAATGCTTTTCTCAATTCGTTTGCAATCATTTCGCTTGTCGACGAAACAGGCGTTCCTAGTATCACAACTTTTCTTCGCTTTTCACTACGCTGCAGTAATCGTCCGCGAGACGGAAGCCCATTAAATTGCCGAAAGCTTGGAAGCGACTTCACACCGGAATCCTTTATTGATTCCACACTACCTGATGGTCTTTGTGGTTCAGGCTTTGCCGGAAGCAATGATTGTGGCCAGGCACTTAGTGGTCCTATGAAGGCATCCAAATCACCTGGGGTCAAAATACCAAATTTATTTCGTTTCAATTCGTTCTCTTCAAACTCTCTTCTTTCATCACCTGTCAAAAGCTGAGGCTTAACTATGGACGGATGATCTTCTCTATTCAAAATCGGAGGCTGTTGCCGTAGTCGTCGCTGAGTTTTCGAGATCAGATCCGGCCCTACGCTGCCACCCAGAAATTCATGCATCAATGAAATAATATCAGCCGCAGGGAGACGCAATTTATTTTCTGGTGATAATACGTTTCCGTAGCGGAACGCAATATCGCCTGGGCCTAAATTGTACCCGCCCTTTAAGGCGAACGGCCGCACCTCATCGCGACCAGCGTCCACAACAGGAAACGCGATGTCGCCATTGAAACGATGCTGCCGGCCTGGATTAATGTTGAATCCGGTACCAAATGCTTGACGAATCAGGCTGCCGACAAGTTCGCCTGGTTCAGAAAATGGGGATGCTCTGTAGGATTATATTGAATATTAGTCAAAGTGGTTGCAATGTTTAAAACGCGAACATTTCACTAATCACCATGCAATATAATTTTTACGGTCGCAGATTAGTTTGTTCTAACGTTTACTTACACGAAATAATATAGGCGCATAAACTAACTGCGACGATGCCTAATTATTTCTTATCGCGGGCGTTTCAGTTTTTTCACTCTTAGAGTCCCTTTAACAAGGGCCTACTGTTGTGACCCGAATAAGAGGGGAGGACTGATATTTATTTGGCCTCTCCAGAGGGTACCCCCCTTGTTATTCGGTTACGGACTGTTATTTATTTACAACCAGCCCTGTGTCACCCTTCCTTACTGATATATATCCGGTATTGCAACTATCCGTTTAAGTAAGTGGTTTTCACCTTACATTAACAGCTTGAGCGATAATGCAACGTAATACTTAGGAATGAACTTTGAAAATTTAAGTAAGCGAAAAGTTTCAAACTCAAATTATTTGATCCTGGAGTCATTTATGCGCTACAATTAGGGATAATTGGCATTTATGGACTCGAATTAGGGTTTGGAGGCTTTATCCGCTCACGGACTCTTATTATGGATACGGGCTCCTATTGATTGGGACTCAAAATGGGGACCCCCTCTTAATACCCCCTCTTATTCGTGTCAATACAGTATATAACAGAAATAAAGTTGGACCAGTTTGTAAGGATGTGTTTCTGGGTGCACGCTCTATAAATTATCATATTCCGCAAAACTTGGCCTGCTATTGCAGAGCGCTTCCGGTTTAGGGCCAAATCTGGGTAACTATTATATATGATACGTAATTCGGACGTCTACGGCGTGGGTGTTAGCAGGTGAAACGGAGTACGGTTCTCATCAGGCATATAACTCATTGGTTAGAAAATTGAAATTATGAGCGTAAGCAGCATATCCTTCAGCGTATACGAAATTCAATCCACGTGTCCGGTGATGATTTGTAATGATTGCTAATGCAAGTGCATTCTGGGTCTGACCGCGGAGTTCCTATCCCGAACACGGTTAAGGCATTGCTGCTTAGTTTACTTCGCAAATTACCACACGCTACCATAAGACAGATAGTCTAGGATAGGTGGTATAGTCTTTAGGTGCCGGGCCCCAACCTTATAGAGTAAAAGAATTTATGTCTTCACTTTTTCTTAAAACACTATTTTTAAATTTCCAAATTTTATACTGAATTTGAAGTATTTTCTGAAATTATTCTTTTCGACAACCGAATTTTTTCTCATTTTCACCTACGTAAAAATATTTTTTGAAAAGTAAAGAAAATTTCTAGCGAGCGAAGGAACTAAACCATTTTTAACAGAATTTATAATATTAACTTCTCGAGTTCAAGAGGTTGAAAATTTTTTCATTCTCGCTAGATTAGGTCGTCTAGTCTGAGAAATACTTTACACGAGATCGTCTGAAAATGAAATCATGGTAACGTCGTTGCGTATTGTGCACAAACGATTAAATCCATTGTTATCTGTATCCCTACAACGTTTCGCATGAAAAAGTTCGTTTAAACGTCATTACGATGACTGTTCAGGGACGCCACAGGTAACGGGGAAGCGGTCACTGGCCACGTATACGATGGTGCAAAATGTAACTTAAATTTTGGCAATAGGTGGGTAGCTTTTAAATTGGTTTTTCATAAAATTCTTTTTTCTATGTTTTGGTGTGTTTGCAAAATGTTCTGACCGCAATATTGGAACGGTTTGCTCCGCTCTTCCGCACCATCCAAATACTTCCCCGCTGATTACCTTCTTGAGACTTCAGCTTCTTGAGATAAGACTTCGCTTGCCAATTGTTTGATTGGAACAGCGTCTGAAGCGAAACAGTTGTAAAAAAGTGCTAATGCCATCAGGCATGTAATTTGCTTGCAATTTAATATCAATATTTTGTTGGAAAATCTTTTGCATTTTAGAACTTTATAGCGATAAGGATTCGCACTCACCATGACACCTTAAAAGGATCCAGCAATTTGACTTAATGTTTTTAAACTTATTTTTGGGGTCACTAGTGACGGGACCATAATTAGATTTTCATTGGCAAGAATATTTCACTAACTGGCGTAAAAGCGGCTCCCGTTTTCTGCGCTTCATATATTCGTAATGGCCATAACCTGGAATTTTGGTGTGGCTCCGGATCCTCCAGCTGTATGTTAGTTTATGTTTGAATCAATTTATTTTACAGTTACAGTTTATCATAAAAAATGAACACCAACTTTTCAAAACGACTGGGAATCTACGGTGCGCGCTGGGGTGTCTCGTCTGGCAAATGCTTGTTTTTAAAATTGTGATATCAATAGCTACAATGAACTCACATGTCAAAGTTAAAACTGAAATTGCTGTCAACTGCGCCACCAACCGTTTGCTCGTCATGTTCTTAGTTTTATGAAATAAGATAAGATAGAATTATTACCAAGCTATCTTCATTTATATGCTCTGAAAATGTGCAAAAGTTCTAGACTTAACGTAAAGGTTTTATACTAATACTCAGAATCAGAAACCCCAGAAAGCAGTTTGGCGGCTGTGATTAGCGGCGCATACATCGGTGAGTGCATATTCCGTCCGACATTTTTTAAGACAAGGATTGAGCACTGTAACAAACTTTGAAATAACCATCTGGATCCTTGAATTTAAGAAAATTTTATCGCTAGCGACGCCCGAGTGTCCAAAGCTTTTATAAGACAATTTACTACGTTCTGACATGTAAATATTTTGTCCCAAACAGAAATCCAGGCAGTATCCATCCCTGTGAAGTCTAAAAATCTGTGGTTACACCGCAAGGCACTCCAGGATGTACCTATGTATAAAGGTCCTACTTTGGGCGCAGTATCGGGAACTGAAACACGCATCACTTTATTTGCACGTATTTCTATGCAAGGGAAACAAGATTTTAGACCGTAATTTATAAATGTTGTCAGGAGAATGCAATTTGAGGCACTGTTGAGATAGATTGGGAAATATATACTGTGCTGTACAGTAGCAACAATTTTTTATTGAAGCTGTAACAAATTCGTTGGTTTAGTATATAACAATTCTATCGGCGGAAAAACCGGAAATTAGCGGTGATTGCGTAAAGCCCCAGTCACACGTGCAAGCTTTTGCAGCAAAAACTTGCACGTGCAACTTGCATGAGCAAGTTTGGTCACAAAGCAGCTTTGAAGTTAATATTGCAGCTGCAAGTTATTCACGGAATTATGCTATTTAATTTAATTCGCACCTGTGAACACAGTTGCAAGTCGCTTGAATTTCTTGCTCCTGCAGTTTGATTGGTCAATTGGAATGTTCCATTGAAAATACAGCTTCAAGTATTTCGTGCAAATTGCAGCTGCAAGTTCTCATTGCAAAACTTGCACGTGTGAATGACGCTTTGCAGAATTAAACTGAGATTTCTGCTCAAAACTGAACTGGACGTTTGATTGCACCCTACATGACAAGCAGTTTAGGGATCTTGTACGTTGTCCTATATTTACGCTTGGACTTAGAAGACTGATGGGCAGCGTTTAAGGCTTGGGTTTGAGCTACCTAGCATGAGCCTTTCCTTTAGACATTTTTCTGGCTTTAGCGTATAAGTATATCCTTAAATGTGACGACAACTGTCATGAGCTACAGATTAGGTAACAAAATAGGCTGAGCACGAGCTCAAATGCTACAAAATATTCAGCAAATTTAAATGATATTTCGTCTGTGTCTTTACTTATGTCCAAGGGCAAGGTGGTGATACTACGATACGTTCTATGTAACGATAGCGCACGAGTGACCTAATTGTTTCTGAAAATTTATTTTAGTATAATTCTCATGTTCAAATTTTATTTGCATAGTACGGTTAGTGTCGTTACACCAACTGCATGAGTGTATTAAGTTTTCCTGGAAGTAGGGCGATAAGTGTTATATTGCCCGTGGGCATTCAAACAATTTTTTACATCTGAGGTGCCCCAGAGCAGGCGTGATAGTTTTTGCTAACCGCATCAAGTGGCTGTTTCGAATGCAAGGAGTCCGAAGTCCTGCACACAAGATAACTTTTTTAAAATTCAAGAAGTATAGTCTGAAATTTAAGACAATTATGCCATGGTACGGATCCCAGACATATATGTTTTGAATTTCAGACTTTTATTTTAACATTTTTAGAAACATAGGTCTGAAATTTTTCTAACTCAAATGTCTGAAGTTTAACTTTGTTTAATGAACATTTAAGACAAATACTTCGGAAATATAAGGTAAATATTTTTGAAACAAGACAAATATTTCTGAAATACAAGACAAATGTTTTCAAGGGAAAGGACTCCAAAATTTGGGATAAAGCTCAGCCAAATACCCTAATTTTACAACCTAAGGTACGTCCAACACAAACTTATGTTGGGGGAGCCTAAGCTCAACCCGAGATATCCTTGAAATTAGATTATTTAAATACATTAATAAAAATAAGAACGGAGCAACTTTTTTTATATACACAAAGATCAGAAAATTAGTTTTCAATAAGACAACTATTTCTTGACATGAAAAAATTTATACCCTTCGTTACTGATATATCTCGGGAACTGCAAATATCCGTTGAATTAAACGTTTATTCAGCGATAATGCAAGGTTATACTTAGGAATTACTTTCAAAACTTAAGTACGCTTTAAAGTTTCGAACTCACCTTTATTTGGAGTCATTTATGCGCTACAACTAGGGATAATGGAAATTTATGGGGTCTAATTAGGGATACGAACTCCTATTGATTGGGACTCAAAATTGTGGACCCCTCTAATTACCCCCTTTTATTCTGGTCACTACAGTATTAATGTCTGAAATACAAGACATTCATGTCTTGAAAATTTAAGAAAGTATGAGTCTTGAAATTTCAAGAGAATTTCTTTTGTGGGTGTAGCTCGAAACAGCCAGAGGGTCGTTTTCATGCTATGTTGACGTCAAAATCTTTCGTATTATGCACAAGGAGATAATAATAATTGTCCTTTTCTTCATGGAAAATATTCTTTTGCCAAAACGCTAAGCATTTCTCAGTTCCGAAATATTGGTCTAAAATTTTTCACACTTAAATCTCTTAAATTTAAGACTTTGTTTTATGAACGATTAAGCCCTAATTTTACAACCTATGATTCGTCCAAAACGTAAACTTAGGTTGGGGGAGCCCGAGTTCAACCCAAAATATCTTTGAAATTCGATTATTTATATACCCTTTTGAATATAAACGGAGCAACTAGTGAGCCGAATAACAGGGGGTAATAAGAGAGAGGGTTCCCATTTGAGTCCCAATCAATAGGAGTCCGTATCCCTAATAACAGTCCGTAAGCGAACAGAGTCCCTTAACCCTAATTACAATCCATAAATATCAATTATCCGTACTGTAGCGCATAAATGAAGCCAGGACCAAGTAAAGTTGAGTTCGAAACTTTAAAACGTGCTTAAGTTTTGAAAGTACACTCCTGAGTGTAACCTTGCATTATTACTCAAGCTATTGACACGACAAATAAATGTTTAATTCAACGGATTGTTGCAATACCGTATAAATCAGTATAACAAAACGCGGCGAAGGGTGGGTTAAAAATAAATAACAGTCCGTAACCGAATAACAAGGGGATACCCTCTAGAGAGGCCAAATAAATACCAGTCCCCCGTTTATTCGGGTCACAATAGTACATAGAAATCTGAAAATTTATTCTTGAATTAAAGACAACTATTTCTTGAAAGAAAGAAATATATATAGCAATTTCTTTAATATAAGACATTTATGTTTTAACTGTTCACGACAGGAATTGCTAAGCTGTTTAAAGCTATTAATGTCTGAAATACAAGACATTTATGTCTTGAAAATATAAGAAAGTAGGAGTCTTGAATTTTTAAGACTATTGTGTGTAGGGCCGATAACAAATAAATAACTGCAAAATTTCGCTGCTGAAATTGCCACAGAAGTTCTACCGGAGCCGGAGGTCCATTTTCTGAATGAGGTGTACGCAGACCTCAGGTTGTGCTCTGAATATCAGCACTGCGGTTGATAAATGCTATATCAGCTTTAGGGCCAATAGCTGTGAAATGTTAGCATTTTGGCAAGCAAATAGGCAACAAATGAAATATTGCACACAAGAAAAGCTATAATTATTGTGTCATCCTCGCGCATGACATGCCCAATTTTTAGAAGCTCTGAAAGGCATGAAAACAGTTTTTGCTACAGATCTTCCGCCCTCAGGGAGTTCCGAGCTCACAGCTTTCGATCCTGATCAGTCGAAGCAGCCTATGGGCGTCTTTACTAAAACATGTATCTGCTGAAATTGACGGCAGATGTTGCGATAAAGCCGTTACATTGTCCCGGAGACAGCAACAAACCGGCTGTTCACACATAGCATTCCTGTTTACATATGCACGCCAATAGTAAAAATGTGCTTAGCTGATATATGTATCATGAATATAATATAAGTCAAGGAATATCTTCGATGAAAAGTATGAAATTTGATTTGATTGAAGATTTTGAAAAAAATTGTGTCTAGCAAAAAACTATCCTATCTGTTCCTGCTGTCTCCATTGTCCCCACTGTCCCTACTGTCCCCGCTGTCCCAACTCTCCCGCTATCCATACTGTTCTGTCGTCCAACTGTCTCAACTGTTCCGCTGCCGCAACTTTCCCACTGTCCCAACCAGAGTGGGATGTGCGCCCACGACCCACCTTTTACCTGCGCCTGAAGTAGAACAAGTGTTTTAAAGATCGCTGGTGATTTGCACTTGTCTAAAATTCTTTACCCGACCCGCGTTTACCCGCGAATAAAGTTCCACTCTGGTCCCATCTGTCCCAGCTGTCCCAACAGTCATCACTCTACCAACTGTACAGCGGTCCCAACCGTCCCCACTGTCCCCACTAACCCTGCTGTCCCCATTGTCGCCACTGTCACAATTGTCCAGCGACCCCACTGTGCCCACTGTCCCAATTTCCACACTGTCCTAACTGTCCCCGCTGTCCCACTGTCCCAGCTATCCCGCTATCCAACTCTTCCGCTGTCCAACTGTCGCCTCTGTCCAACTGTTCCACTGTCCCAATTTTTCCCACTGCTGTCCCCGCTATTCCAGCTGTCCCAACAGTCCCCACTCACTATTTCAAATGTCCCGCTGTCCCAATTTTTACCGCTGTGGCTGTGCCCACTGTACCCACTGTCCCAACTGTCCGATGTAATAACTGTACCCACTGTTCCAACTGTCTGCTGTAATAACTGTCCCTATGTCCTCACTGTCACAATTGTCCCCACTACCCCAACTGTCTCCGCTTTCCCAGCAGTCCCGTTATACAACAGTCCCGCTGTCCCAAATTTTCCCCCTACTGTCCGCACTGATCCAACTGTACCAACAGTCCCCCTACCCAGCTGTCCCAACTGTCCCCACTGTTCCATCTGACCCACTGTCA
Organism: Enoplolaimus lenunculus; assembly: GCA_030248215.1. NCBI lineage: Eukaryota > Metazoa > Nematoda > Enoplea > Enoplida > Thoracostomopsidae > Enoplolaimus > Enoplolaimus lenunculus. The sequence continues at coordinate 34,982 of JASANG010002770.1, forward strand.
AGACTGTCCAAGTGTCCCCGATGTCCCAACTGTCCTAGCTTTCCGCAGTGTCCCACCAGTCCCAAGTTTCAACTGTCCCCGCAGTTCCAACTGTCCCCTTGTCCCAACTGTCCCGCTATCATAACTGCCCCCACTGACCACTGACCCAAATGCCCCTTGTCTAGTATTGTTCACCGGCCAGCCGGCCAAAGATATTGCCCTCCGGCAAGTAATTACTTAGGTGTTACAGAAAAGGCTAAAAACATTGAAAAAATCATTGATATTTTTAATCATATTTAGTTTTCGATTCTAAAACTTTTAGCTGAATTCTGAAATGTTACTAACTGTTATCGTTATGGTCACCAGGTTACCGCCCTCCTAAACCCCTGTGATTTCAGCTGCCGCCCCCTAGTCTCTCGTACTCAGCGATTTTCACACTAAAAGCACCAATAACAGTTAGCTTGTTAGAAATTTTAGCTGTTCCTAAAAATTAGAATCATAAACAGGGTTAGTTGACACCTAAACCCCCCAGCTAAGCCCCAGTTTATTATGTAGGCCAAAGTTACTCTGAGGGCCGCCCCATTTACCCACGGGACAGCAATAAACCCAGAGTGAAATGTTTTTGCTGGGTTCGTCGAAACAATTTCAAGCCTGTCTTTTCTTGGTCGGCCGGGAAAACCGGGACAGCTTTGAGGCCATATTTTTCCTGGGTCGAGCGGAACAGCCGGGACAGCTTCGAAACTATGCTTTTGATGGGTGGTCGGGACAGCCCGGACGGCTTCGAGTCTATATTTTTAATGGGTCGGTCGGGACAGCCGGGACAGCTTCGATTCCTTGTTCGAGCAAATTTTTTATACTTTGTATTTGCAGCTTAAATGTGAGAACCGCTTAGTGCGGGGGGCTTGGAGGGCGGCAGCCAGCCCGTCCTGCTTAGGGTCCCTTAATGCTGCGGGGGTTCAAGGGCGGCAGCCGCTTGAGAACGAAATACGAAAAGTTGTCTATTTATCGATTGAAGGATTATCTCGGAAAGTTGTCTATTATTGTGTTCTCAAGGTGGTTCTGCCCCTCCATACCCCCCACATACTAGGCAATTTACGTATATGTTCAAAATGTATTAACACGTTCGCGCCATTTTTAAAAAATGAGTCAGCTTACACAAACAATATGTTTATATAAATAATCGGCAGTATGGCGCTGAAGTTTGATACATATCTGCAGTTGTGTTGCTTTTTTACCGTTACTAAAGGCAACTGCGGGTTGTTACCCACCGGTGGGTAACTATTGACTACGCAAGCAATTCAATTTTTTCGTAACCACAGTCAATGTTACCCACCCGTTACCCACCATATTCTTACCCACGGGTGGGTAACATTGACCACATTAGTTGAAAATTTTAATGCTATTACGTGTTTTATATAAGTTTAGCTTAACGTCGTTTCAAAAATGTCTATGTATGATTCTCAACATAACACAGACGAAGAGGACGAACCGCAATCACTCGAACTGGGAATATATTTACCAGCGGCATCTCCGAAATTTGATAAACCAGTCGATTCAGATTCAGAATCCGACGAGTCGTATGTTGCAAGCGAAGAGCCGACTGAATCACGAGAGTCTAACAGCAGCACTAGCGAAACTGACGATGGTGAGGGCAGCGATAGTACTATGCTTGGTGACAACGAACTGGCTACAAATTCCGAATGGCACAGTATTGATAATGTCGAAGGGAAACCCATATTTCATGGTAGAAGCGGACTTCAGATAAAAATTAAGGTAAAGAATTGCATGTGTAGTTGCAACTTAATCATGATAAATATGCGTCAAGGGTTAATTGATAGATATGAATTGCCTTGTGAGTGGAATTATTTAATCCGCATTGGCTGTAGACTGATATATTATAGCTCATGCTTGATATTTCTTGCAATCGTTTGCAAAATATTCATATAAATTTATGTCAAGCTTGAGAATGAAAGGGATGTTTCCTTGTTAAGACATACAGCTGAAAGTATTCGGTGCATGTAGTGGCTGCGACTTTTTGCTGACGAACTTGCACGCGGGAATAGGGCTTTAATCTGATGCAGAAAAATATTTGTAGGGAAGCGGGCATGGTGGTCAAGTGCTTGCTGTCAATTGCTTCAAAGCACTGGTGGACGAACACATCGTGAACTTCATTGCTGAAGAAACGAACCGGTACGCAGAACAGTATCGTTCAAAGCAAAGCGTTTCGGATCAAAAGAAGTTTGATAAGTGGTGGAGACCTACTACGCCGGAAGAAATTTATAAATTTTTGGGTTGCATTTTGTACATGGGACTTGTTCAAATGCCATCAATCCGAAGCTATTGGGCAAAGAGCAAGCTATACTCTGCAAGTATACTTTCAGGTATTATGCCGCGAGTGAGGTTTGAAAACATACTTCGATTTTTTCATTTTGCTGACTCCACAGTTGGCGGAGGCAAGTTGTTTCGAGTTCAAGGTCTGATAGATCGGCTTGTTGAAAACTATCAAAAAGCGTATTGGCCCGGCGAAATTTTCGTAATTGACGAGAGTATGATTGCGTGGCGAGGACGATTGGGTTTTCGGCAATACAATCCTGGAAAATCACATAAATATGGAGTCAAAGTGTACAAATTGTGTTGCATGTCTGGTTTTACTTGGAATATGATGGTTTATGAAGGTAGACAAGTTCGGCCGTCAAGTCTTCCGCACTCTGCAGACGTTACGATGAAGTTGGGGGAAGAGCTTTTTGACGAAGGACGCACCTACTGCATGGATAATTTTTATACAAGCGTGCGAATTGCAGAAATGCTACTTGCTAGAGACACTTATGTTTGTGGAACCTTACGCGTTAATCGAGCTGGTAACCCAAAATCAGTGACGCAAAAGAAGCTTCAGCGGGGTGAAATAATAGGTAAACAGAAAACTGTTTGTTTCAAACTTGCGGAAGAAACATATGGGGGCGAAATAAAAGTTTTGAAATGGCATGATAAACGTGACGTATTGATTTGCACTACTCGCCCAGATCATGGAGCACATTTAGTTGACACTGGCAAAACAAATTGGAAGGGCGACAGTATAATGAAACCAAAAGCGGTGATTGACTATAATAATGCGAAAAAAGGAGTGGACGTATCGGACCAGTTGGCAGTTTATCACTCAGAGGTTCGCAAATCTTTAAAATGGTATAAGAAATTGGCAATTACGTTTCTTTGTGAAACAAGCGTAGTTAATGCAGCTGTTATATACAGATCAGTATTAGGACGCGCTGTGCCTATGTTAGAATTTCGGGAGAAGTTGGTTAGATGGTTTTTGTTGGGTAAAGAAGACGAAGCTGTTTCTCGTGGGCCGAGATCTTTTCACGTGAAAACTGTAGTTGGGCCAAGCACGTCTATGGTCACGCAAAGAGGAACCGTGAAAACAAGAAAAAGCATCGAGGAATCATATAAGGCTGTAAAAGGGCACAAGATGGGTAAAAAAGAAGGAATGGTTCGAAATGTGCGTCGACATTGCAGCCAATGTTATCAGCGCATTCGTGCAGCAAACCCGGGTTTGAGTAGGAATGAAGTTTTAAAGAAGGTTCCAAAGGTGGTATTTTTTTGCGAGACATGTGAGAAAAAGCCATATATGTGTGTTCCATGCTTCAACTCACATTTTGTTGCAATGGAATAATTAAGAAATTAAGATATGGCGACGTTTCTCGCTACAATATTGCCGTCAGCTATCATTTTGTTTCCTTTATTGATTGATCTGTTTCAAATTAGTTTTGTTTTATTGGGTTCAATGGACAATGTTACCCACAGGTGGGTAACATTTAGGAAATCGCGAAAATTTGTTTCAACCCTCCGATCAAACACAAATGTTACCCACTGGTGGGTAACATACCTCCATCGTAAAGATTTGGCGATTGCTTGGCCAATATGCCAATATCTAATATATTGCTACAGACAATAGTACGCAATGTGTGTTTAAAAACCTCTTACGATCACCCACGCGTGGGTAACATTGTCGAACAATCACTACGAAGATCACCCACCGGTGGGTAACTTTGTCGCGAACGTGTTAAACACTGTTGTATATTAAATACATTTTCAAACAGCTAAGCCTTAAAAATGATAATACCACAAAGGGTTCATTCCGACCAGGGGCATTGCCAGGATTTGGTTTCCGGAGGGTAGACAAATTATTTAACTGAAAAACTAAATATAAAGAGTTATCAAAATTTTATTTTCCTACAGTCCTATTTGCGCGGATATATCCGAATTTCCCAAAATCCCAATTTTTCGGTAATATTGCAATTTCCCAAAATCCCGAGCAAAAAAGGCTGCGCCCAAAATTCCAATTTCCCGAGTAATATCCCAATCACCCAAAATCCCAAGTTCCAAAATTTTGGAGCGAAAATGCTGCGTCCAAAACAGCAAGTTTCCAGGTAACATACCAATTTCCTAAAATCCCGAGCGAAAACCGCTGCTCTCAAAATCGTAATTTCCCGCGTAATGTCCGAATTTCCCAAAATCCCAATTTCTCAAGTAATATCGCAATTTCTCGAAATCCCAATTTCCCGTAAATCCACAGCGATAAAGGCTGCGCTTAAGCGAAAAAAGCTGCGTCCAAAATAGCAATTTCGTGGGTAATATCCGTATTTCCCAAATTGGGTAGCATAGGATGTACCAATTTCCTATGCACCATATAGGTTATACTTCGCTCGCCAATATCAAAAAATGTCCAACCATTTTAATACCTAGCTAATTTACGAACACTCCTTAAAAATAATGTCTAAATTTTAGGTATCTACTTATATATAAATGAGCTACAAAATAAAGCGACCTTGTAAAAATAGTTTGTAAAAAATACCACTCTTAACATATATATAGTGAAAGTAAATTGTAGGGTCACCTGGCAGGAAATTTAAATGTTGGCGCGAAATTCAAATTTTGGCATGAAATACAAATATTATCGAGAAAATTCAAATTTTGGCGGAAAATTCAAATTTTGGCGGGAAAATGTAAATTTTGTCGCGAGATTCAAATTTTGGTGGCAAAATTCTAATTTTAGCGGGAAAATATAAATGTTGGCACGAAATTCAGATTTTGGCGGGGAAATTCAAGTTTTGGCGGGAAAATTTAAATTTTGGTGGAAAACTTTTAATAGTATCGGCACATATAACAAAATTTAGTTTTTCTTGGTAACCCAAAAACTACGATTGCTATCTTGTGATTGTGAAATTGATAACACGTTAGAAAGATGACAAATTTACTTAGCCGGAAAAAGTTTCAAAGTAGCAACGTTTGTTCTTGAAATCATGGCTGTAGTTGTACAATCGTAGACCTAACAATCGTAGACCTACCTAAGACTTTTGCGAAAAATCGACCTCGAGCTCCTCCGGGAAAATTTGAGCCAGAGGTTCAGGTCAATTTGGGTAGATGCTTAAAAACAATTTTGCGATGAGCCGGAGGTCAACGAAACTTGCCGGAGCCGGAGGTGAGGCGAAATTAGGTAGTGAAAATTATGGTTAATTAGTTACTTTTGGCAAATATATGCAATATGTTGTTAGGTTGTTAGTAGATATAAAATGGGGGTTTTACCCCCCCCTCCCGGAGGGGTGGACAGAAATCCATTAATCACATGGTAAACCTATTAATCACCTGGTAAATCCATTAATCACGTTAGGTAAACCAATTAATCACCTGGTAAACCTATTAATCACCTGGTAAACCACTTGGTAAACCGCCTGGTAAATCTATTAATCTCCTGGCAAACCAATTAATCACATGGTAAACCTATTAATCACCTGGATAAACCACCTAGGTAAACCAATTAATCACTTGGTAACCTATTAATCACCTGGGTAAACCACGTGGTAAACCGCCTGGCAAACCAATTAATCACATGGTAAACCTATTAATCACCTGGTAAACCACTTGGTAAACCGCCTGCCAAACCAATTAATCACCTGGTAAACCAATTAATCACCTGGCAAACCACTTGGTAAACCTATTAATCACCTATCACCTGGTAAACCCATTAGTCAGGTCATCTGTCCCACACAGTTGTTTTCTGGTGTCAGCTGTTTATTGTAAAAAGATACACCCAAAACACCTGTTCTCTGTGTCAGCTGTTTATCGTAAAAAGACACACCCAAGACACCTGTTTTCTGGTGTCAGCTGTTTATCGTAAAAAAACAGGATAAGGTAAACCTCATTAATCAAAATTTTCTGGAATGCAGCAGTGAATTGGGTTAATAAAAAGCATTAGAACCCCTCTGCTTTTATCCGGGCTTGGGACCGGCAAGATATCTTTCGATATCCAGGCAGCATTACACTGCAAACCGAGCAAGCAGGCAGCAAGCAAGCACCAAACACTCATGCTCCAAAGCAAATAGTTAGACACACACATTTTTGCATACAAAGTTAAATTAGTATATATACATGTATATTTATTCACCTTTTGCTCTTTTGCGAAACGTCGATGCCGTGGTAATATCTAATCCAGTCGTATTACTTCGTACACAATCGCAACGTCGTCATCAATTTCATTTAAAGCATTGGAAATTGCTTCCGCTAGTTGAGGACTTGCTGCGGTAAGACTGAAGTGTTCATAGTTATTGGTGTTCATAATTAAATCATCGATTTCATCTCGGCAGATGCTGCATTTAGGGGGTTGCCCTAGTTGTTGGCGGGCTTCGTTATATTGTAACTGACACTGTGGGTGGACGATATTTTTACAGGAACAATTTGGTAGACATAATAGTTCTCCTTCTTCGAAATCTTCTAAACAGATAACACAGGTGCTGGCAACAGCAAATTTTTGTTGATACAAGGTATTATTGTTTATGCCGAAAATGTCAAATATATTAATGTAATTAAGCATAATAATATGCTAGAATACACGATATGTTTATCAACTATGGTATGTAGTCTTCATCGTCACTATCATCTTCATCATCATCACTCAACAACCAAGACCATATATCGTTCATAATGGTTATTTCGTCATCATCGTCATCTAATGCAGCCATTACAGCATTAATTAATTCAGTCGACGCCGCATGACTAGTCCAAGGCAAGGTTATGTCCTCCAGTTCGCTGGTTACTAATGTATAAATATCTTCACGACAAATGCAGCATTTTGGGTTCTGGTTTAATTGCCAACGCGAAGTGGTATAGTCCAGTTGACAAGTTGCGTGAATCACAGTTTTACAACTACATACAGGTGCACACAATAGTTCCCCAGTTTCGAAATCTTCTTGGCATATTACGCAAGTTACAGCTGTTGCAAATTTTTGTTCAAACACTGTATAATCGAAAATACCAAAAATTTCAAAGTTGTAGGGATTATTGGTATCCATTTTTGCTAAAACAGTAAATTATTTTGCAGTAAAAAATCTACCTTGCAAAGAGATTATTTAATGACCCGCCCAAACGAAATGCAATAACGTTAATACAAACAGTTTTGGAGTGATGTGTGCCGTATGCTGTCTCCCTTGGTTGAAGCATGCGAAGATTAAAAGAGTTTTACCTAAAGTATGAGCTGTTCAAATAATTATGTCGAAAAAAATTCGCGCTGCGCGCGGAGTCTTGATTTATTTTAAAGATGGGTTTACTTTTTGAATCCATTATTTTGCAATTGTTGTGTGAAGCTGTTTTTGGAATGGTGCCGTCACAGCTAACAAACGCGAGTGTCAGCTCGAATAAACACTGATCAAATACCAAGAAGTTCTGTATCCACTTGTACGCGGGTGGCCTCCACCCAGAAGTTTGGGGAAGCCCACCTCGGCACTGTTACGTTCCGAACCTAACGCTGCAGATACCTGCAATAAATGCTGCATCAAAGAGAAACAGAAAAATCTCAAATATACAGCAATCACTTTAAGATTAAGGAAATGTATAGTAGCAGACAGGGTGTTAGCCGGAAAAAAATTACCGGAAAAAATGGAAAAAATTGGAAAAATATTCATCGGATTCGACAAATTACTAGATTCGGATTCGGTCAAATCGTGGATTCTGTGCCACCCTACTTTTGACTCACTTGGCTCGCGAGTGTTTCCGCTATATCTCGAAGCACTCTCAATGTCAGAGTTTCCTGGATCCACCACAGATTCCTACTCAGTATATCAGCCTTCGCGGCTACGGGAGCGTGAGAAAAACCAATTTCTCACGGTTTCCGCGATGTTTTCTCGCTGATTGTCGAGTGATTTACTGAGTTTATAATAAAAAGTTTTTCTGTTTTTTGATCTTTCCACCCGCCCCCCTCCCTCGACAAAAACGAAAAAACTGGAAAAACAGTTTTTCGATGGTTTTTTTCTGGTTCTCAATCCTGTTAGCACTTATCAGTTAACGATAGGTTTTCAAACTAACAAACTGCTATAAACACAGATCTCAAATTTTGCACAAAAGTAAGCAAATCCACTGCAATGAATATGCTAAATATTTAACCCCCGCAATTCCCTGGTTCGAAAGTGACGTGACCTATCTCCAGCTGGTAAAAGATGCTGCACACATTTGAAAATACAGAATTACTTTCCAAAATAAATTGATAATCTGAAAGTTCAGCTATACTGATGCTACCCGAAGCGTCTATTGCGACAGTGAATATATATGTCTCTTGCGTTACCTACACGCTTAAGGTTATAGTCTTTTAAAATAGAAATAACTGTTGCAACAGTCTAGCTGGAGTCGGGCACATTAAATTGCCTGCATTCCAAATCCTGGAATCGTATTATAAGCCTGGAGCAGGATCATTTAGTCCATAATTGAATTACAGTGTTAACAAAACCGAGCTCAAAAATCTATTTAAAGTCAGAAAACAATCTACACGAACCAAAACAGTCCATATATACCAAGTTTCAATAGTTGCCAACGAAAACAAGGTAATAAGGTTGTTCGAAAACTGATAAACCTATATCCTCAAAACAATTGTAAACAAAATGTTTTCGTAAACAATTTCGTTTCGCAATTCTTTGAAACAAATAAATTGTGTTTTTGCCAGCAACACCTCAAAATAAAGGTTTGCAAATGCAAGACCACCAGCTCGACTTTATTATTTTTTGGTATACAGATAAATAAGCAGAAATATTGTTCACATAAGAACTGAGTCTGGCTAACGGAGGTCAGAAACAAATACACTGGAAATTTTCGATTAACGTGATCAGTAAACGAAAAAATTAATGTCCACATAAATGTACATAGATCCTATAGCGTGACCGACCGGATATTAATAACCGAATAGCGAAACCGGGTGAGAATTTTTTCCGGAACTGGATGCTTTGTTAACACAATTTGTATGAACGGTACTTTCTGTGTTAAAAATTGACTATCAGCCAAACGTTTAGTCATGTGAAAAGCAGTGATATTTTGGAACGGAAAGAATAGTAAAAATTTGGTATTCAGACTCACATTCCAATGATATGGGGGTGTAGGGACCAATGAACATCTTGAATGCCGGCACTCAACATAGTTAGTAATAACTAAACACAAAGACTTTTGTCAAAAGGGGCTACCAACCTCAAAGATTGATTACTGACCGTCATTTATATATAAGATAAACATTTTCGAGTGTATTATTTGAGAAGGTGAAATTGAGGTAAACATTTCTTGCGAACAATTTTCATTTCTGGTTGGAATGGTACGAAGCAACTGGTGGTTGCATAAAGATTGTATTTTCGGATAAGCCGAGCTGAATAATTTTTCAGCGTTGTTGTTTTGGAAAAACAAAAGTGTATATAATAATGAAACCAAAATTCCGTGCATATACCTATAATTACGTGGAAAACATTGGGCAGAACAGAATTTTAATTATATGATAGATTTCAGCGGCAAAAATCTTTCAGAAATAAACCAATATAGAACGTAATAACATTTCGTACCTGCCAAGGGTACTCATCAGACGGCTTTATGGCTACCGTTATGTTTTTTAAATTTTTATTTGAAAAAACTTACAATTTCGTTATTATTCATAGCATAAAACAGAGGATATTTTAAAGACAAGTTATACATTGCATGTTCAAATGGTAATTCAGCAATAGTCATTTGTTCTTCAATATACTTAACAGCATTAACCATTGCCGCGCGTTTTCGCATATATGCTTGTAGCTGATCTTCATATAAAGACGGCCCATCAATAAAATCACCAGTTTTTGCACAATTCTTGAAAAAATCATCCACTTTACTTTTCCAAAACATAATTTCTTCCTTCAGGTATTGATTGGTAACAAGATCCACAACAGCTGTAATATTTTTCATTTTCAATTTGCCTTCCAAATATTAATATTAATTTTTTTCGCTTCCAGTATATTAGATAAGTCAAATGTTACCAATTTAGACACAACTTTTGCTCCTGCGTTGCAATCTGTCAACGTATACACGCGGTAAAGACCGACTGCGTCAATAAAAACTGTAGAGTAATAAAATTTACGCGGTAAACTGGAAAACAAATGTTCAAAAACGTTAAATACGTATACAATCTGAACGCTCCAACTCTCATTAGAAGGCGGTTGTAAAAATACACTAAAATATAAATTAGTGGAGTTGTTGTTTATCCATTGTATACCATAACTGCTAGTAGTTTTGGTTTGTTTGTTCTGCCTATTATACCATTTTACACAGTTACGAAAACAATTATCGTTGCATATAAATA